>JAWNLT010000260.1:212500-420000 GCA_035042145.1 Drosophila kokeensis | reverse complement strand
GCGAGTGTCTGAGTGTGTGTGTGGGCGAGTGTGTGTGCGCTAGTGTGTGTAATTGTGGAAGTCACAGCAGGGAAAAGCAGTAGCAACAACATCAACCAACATCCAACGCAGCCCACCCCCCCCTGGCACCCCAAGAGGCGCTGCATTTGTTGATGTGCAGGAAATGCACAATGCCAAAGTGTGCTACAGGAAAACGTTACAATTAGACTGAGAGACTGGAGCGCAAGGCAAGGCGGAGACAAGGCGGAGGCAAGGCAAGCACTTTGCCTTAGCCTTTTGGCTGGCAACCGACTCGGTGTCCTGTCAATTGGGGGTGAATGACACGCACTGTGGTGGAGCAGACAGCTTACGATATGATGTTATACTTGGTTAACTTGGATGACTGCTATTGACCTTACTCGTACTCACTTTAAATGACGATCCCGATGCCAAACGGCCAGCTGCAGTTGCAGCGACTGCGGCGACTGCGACGTGGACAGCACAACATCCTGGAGATGGTAGCTAAAGCGCTCATCAAAATACGGACGACTCGAATGGCGATGGACGGCGGTGCGCTGGAAGCGACTCGAGCTGTTGCTGCCTGCCCCGCTGCCACTGCTGCTGTTGTTGCTGCTGCTGTTGGTTGTGGTCGTGCTGATGGAGCTGGTGGTGCTGGTGGCGCTGGTGGCGCTGGTGTTGGTGGCTGCCAGGGCCACCTTGACATACGCATTGATGCTGCCCGTGCCGTGTGTGCGCTGCAGATCGCGACAGCGAATAACTGCAATAAATAAATATAAATACATTTTTCAGCTGCTGCCATTTCTTTTACAAGAACGAGCTAATAAAGCTCGGCTTTTTGAATGGGCAGCTCTGGAACTCACCATGTACATTTAATTGTTGCTGTTGTGCATCATAACCGATGCTCAAATCAATGCTGCCCCTTCCATGTGGATGTGGATGTGTTTGATGCTCGCCATTGTTTGTGCAAGCAGAGGCAGAGGCAGAAGCAGAGGCGGATGCGGATGCTAATGCGGATGCGAAGGCAAAGGCTGAAGAGGAGGCGGAGGCACAGGATGCCAAGGAGCCGCGTTTGGCAAAGTGCTCCTCATCCTCCAGATCGCTGGAAGCGGAACTCGAGGAGAAGCTGAGGCAACGCTTAATGCTGGGTATATGCTCCAAGCTCGGCTGTCTGCTTGCCAACTGCTCCAACTTCTGGCTGGCCACTTGGCCCTGACTATCGGTGCGTCTGTGATTCGGTTTGCTGCTCTTCTGCTGATTCTTGCGCCGCACCACACGCTGCCGCTTCAAGTGTGTGGGCGTGCGCACCTCCATCTCATGGACGCTGCTCTCGCTCCACTCCCCATCCGCAAGCGTTGATGGGGACGCTGAGGTGACCGTTTGATGCTTGCAACGGACCTCTTTGCGCGCCGACTCAATGATCGCGTCCAGCATGCGATCCAGTGTCGTGTCGCCCATTCGCGACGATGACAATTGTGAATCCTCCAAACTGGCTGCTGTTGCTGCTTGTGCCTGGCCAGAAATGCGGGGCAGGCAGCGCAGTGCTGCCAGTTGAGGCGTCGCTTGACGCGTTCCGCTGCCCTCACTGAAGCTGCGTCGCTGCGGACTCTTGCCATGCACATTGCTTAGGTCCTGCAGGGCAATCAGGCTGCTGTTGCCGAACGGGCTGCTCGCGAAGTGCACACCAAAGTTCTCCTTGTTGGCATCGTCGCCGGACATGGCATTGTTGCGACGACGGCCGCGGGTCTCCTCGACGCCATTACTGGAGCTGGAGTGCCGTTGCATCCGTGTCATTGTGGGCATGACCTTGCCAAGCTGCGCATAAGCAAAATAATAATATAACAACAACAAAAAACATAAATAGTTTTGAAGAAACAATTCAAAATGCCTCGACTAAGTGATACTCTGCACCCAACTGCTCTCTTATCATTTTCAATGGATTGATGTAACCCATTAGATTGGATTAACCTAAGCATCAGTCCAGTCAATAACTGATCCATCGGCAAGTGCCTTTGCATAGCCATCATGAGAATATTCAATTATACAGCGAAAACTTACAACCCCTAACTATATGCTGTTGTATCTGAACTAATTCCCTCAAATAACTTCATAGATCATATATATTACCGGATTTTTCGTATATTATATATGCATATACATATGTATATATATATATGTTTTTCTCAGTGACCAAGCTAATTGCTGAAGATGGCGTCTAAATGTTAAATGCAACCCAGAACTTAATGCAGCTACTTAATGCTACCCTTCCCTTCCCTGCTTAAGATCGAACTCATTTTAAATCAATGTGTGAAGACTCAAGTTTATCAGTTAGCTATCAGAGCAGCAGCTAAGATCTCATAATGCGAAAAGTGCTTGGGGTTAAGGCGAGTGGTCTATCTTGGGCTGTTATCTGGGCCAATACAGACAGCTGGCCGCAAGCGCTCGTTTCGACGGGCTTCTGGGCATTGCCAAACTGGCTGGCGATTTGATGCAAGCGGGCAAGGAATCAAGGAGATGTACAGACATATATGTATATATGTATAATATGCGAACATGTATTTATTTGTAGTAGTAATGAAACGGTCCATGACAATGGGCAACAAACCAAGAAATTTTGCAATTTGTTTTTTTTTTTTTGTTTTTTTCTTCATTTTTTTCCGCAAACGAGTTCCTTACTTACTCGTCCTGCAACTGCTACTACTCTTCGTCCTCTTTGTCGTCATGGTTTGGTTCTCTTGCAATTTCAGGTTTGCCTTTCAAAATTCAAATTATACTTATGCTAATTTTCAGAACTGATTCCTTATATATATTTATATATATATACATGTATATATATATATATGTGTGTATTTTTATCCTTTCGCCGCAGCCGCAAACCATAAAATTAAGCGAGTCCTTGTGCAGAAAGGATCTCTGCGCTGCATGTGCGTGTGTGTGTGTGTGTGTGTGTGTGAAACAATTACGCCCCACCATAATGATGCAATTTTTGCACACAGCCAAATCCACTGGATAAACTGCTTCAAAGGATCGTTCGAGCAGAGCTCTCATTGCTTTTCTGTTTACTTAGCTGCCAGGCGCACACACACTGACACACACACACACATACACACACATTGGAGAACATGAAAATAGGGTATTCATGTAATCCGTAAACGTCACCCCGATGAAAATTGAAAATTGCGCACGCAGCAGACAAAATGCAGCGAAGCGAGGTGAGCAAAAAAAATGTTTTTCCATTTACTTAAGAACGCTTCGATCTTGAAATTTTTGTTTGATACCCAAAAATCGAAAATGAAAAAGAAAAGCAAAAAAATCCCGGCTCGCTCCCTCTCGTCTGGGGTCTGACTTGTGCCCCGAGGATTAGCAGCTCACGCAGGGTAGCAAACCATCGGCGGCGAAGAAAGCAAAGCAAGAAAGAAAGACGAGATCAAAAAAAGAAAAAGAAAAAAAAAAACAGCAACAAATTAAATGTATTAGAGCAGCGCAACACCCCTTTTCACCTCCTCTGTGATCTGTGGATGGTAGTAATATGTGGGTCTAGGGGTTAGGTCTTAGGGGTTTTTTTGTACCTTCTTTCTGTTTGCCTAGCTTGCTTGGCTAAATTAAAATTAGAGCTAGAGCAAAAGACAAATAGGGCACGGGTGCATGGGTGCGAGCGCAATTACAGTGTGTGTGTATGTGTATGTGTGTGTGAGAGTGTGTGTGTGTTGCCAGGTGTGGTGTGCCGTGCAAACTGAGACTTGATCGAGATCTAAGATAGACGTATCGCTATCGATTACTTACAATCTATGAACCAATCTAGCCTATGATTTCAATACGATCTGCAAGGAACGGAAGGAAAAGTGCTTACCTGTTAACCGGAGAGTCGCGCGTTCTCCCTCTCACTCTCTATATATATATATATATATATATATACACTTATATATATGCTATATAATTTGCGACTATGTCGCCTTGTGAAGAAACGCACTTTCAGTTTCCAAAAATCGTTGACACTTTTTCACCGTTAACGAACGTTAAAAAAAAATAAAAGCAAATACGAAATGAGAACAAGAATAATAACTGTTCTTAGGTTAGTTGATCGATTGCGCAGTCGCGCCGTTTATACGTCCGCAGCGCACGAGACAGCAAACGGAAATGAGGAGCGGTGCATGCGTCCGTATATGTTTATGGGTTGGTTGTCGGGTTATCGTCTTCGGCAAAGCCGAGCAGCCACCGAGCATCGAGCAGTCGTGCAAAACACGAGAAGAGAGCGTGAGAAAGCGTGTATGTACGCTCTCTCTCTCTATCTCTCTCCTTGGGTTGTATGCATGCAGAGTGTCACAGATAGCCTGAAGCGTGGACAAAACGAGAAGAAGTCACTGTCATTGTACTTCATTCGATTGGTCTTGATTGGATCGTATGGCAATCTGAGGATCAGTTTTAAAGATAAATATGCTTAAGATTTTAATTTAGTGTATATTAGGTTTTAAAGTTCAGCAAAGACTGCAAATGGCTTTAATATTAGTGCTATTTTCTTTCATGCACTTCGTTGAAAACTTTTTCTGCAAAGATTTAGGCGAGCTGCCGCTACTCACCGCTAGAGGCGCTCGCTTAAGAGCTGCACATGTGATGCGCTCTCTTCGAACCACTTCCCCTTTGCTTTTCTCTCTCTCACTCTCTTCTGGACGCTGTGCCTTACCTGCCGTGTCCTTTGTTCCGGCCAGCTTTGCCTTTGCCGTCAGACAATGCGTCAACAGCTGCCGAACACTAAAAACACGACAAAAAAAAACCCAAAAAAAAAAGAAGAGAATAGAAAGGAAAGGTAGGAAAACCCACACGGCGACAAGACAACGTCGCAAGGTGTCTTAGCCCAGATTTGTCTCGTGTGTTGTTATTTTCATTTCAAATGCGGCACGAGAACCAATGGAATAGTCCAGGCAGAAAGTCGAAGGAGCAGAAAAAAGTAAATAGAATGAACGGTAGCCTAATGTCTCCGTCCAGCGCTGATCTTTAGGCTGGAGCGGACAGCGGACAGCGGACAGCGGTCATTGCTTTCACTTTGATATTGATTTTGGACTTCTGAGCCTTTTGTACGTAGGCGGCTGTTATCCACAGCAAATTTACGAGCCGGTAAAGAGAAAGATATTTATATATATATATAGGAAGCTTAGGTCAATGTTTGTCCAGATGCATCCTCGCTCGTGCCTTGCATTAGCAGCCGTTGAGTTTTTGGCCCAATTGTTGGCCAACAATTTATGCGCTGCTGTCCATCTTCAGATTTTACGAGCACTTGGACAACGAAAAATCACCTTTGAATGAAGGCGCCTCAACTCAACATGATTCCCATTTGCGCTGAACTGAACTGTAGTCTGGGGCAAGGGTGTCGGGCTGGGTGTGGGGGTGGGGTTGGGGGTGGTTGCGTTGTGCTGGCTGCAGTTCGTCGAAGTGTCCTTGACAATCATTAAGGATTGCAGCACGAAAATCAAATCACGGCAACTCACTCGAGTGCACAGCTGCTGCTGCTGCTGCAATTGAGCTTCTGCTAAGTATTTGCTCAGCTGCTTGAGAAAATGGAAAATTTAAAATGGAAAATGGAAAGCATCAAATAATTAACAAGTATTTAATGAGCGGAATTATGCCAAGTGCGCGCTCAAACGGAAATTGCTGATGTATATATATATATAGAATTTGGGACATATAATTTTGATAAATATCTGTTTATCAATATAGCCAAATCGAAGCACTTTGTATACCCTTGCCGACGGGGTATTCGTATTTTTTCGTTAGGAGACGCCTATGAACTCCGATAAGACTTGGATTATAATCAAATTTGTATGTTTTTATTGCGGGCAGTTCAGCCAGCTATTGGGACGATCGGTTCAAAGATGAGTTCTTGTTTGTTTACCAAGATATTTGGATAACTAGTTTCGCTGGTTTCGAGCTTTAAAAAATCATTCCCGTGCTCTTTATACACAGTTTTATTTAAGCCTTTAACTGCACATAAATATATATATATGTATATGTATATTTATATATATATGTATATGTATATATATATGTATATGTATGTGAAGTATAACAACACATAGCCTTGTTGCAAGTCAGCTTCCCCTTCAAACCAAAAGTTGATCAATTCTGGCCGATTTATCTGTGATCATATTTGATATTTGCGCTTTTCACTGCTGTAATCAATATGATTTTCATTCGATTCGTTTTCGATATCGTTTTCGATTTGAATTTCAATCAGATTTTGTTGTATTCTGCGCATCATTAAAATGGAAATTAGCAAAAACAAGGAGTGAGCCGAGTTTGAATTTGGAATTGAAGGGTTATCCGCTATCTCAGTGCCCCTCGGGGTTGATATGCTTGTTGCTGTTGCTGTTGCTGTTGCCGTTTTATTGTTGCAGGGCATATTGCAAATTTATCTAAATCGTTTATAAATTCAATTTCCCAGCAAATATATAGACAGAAGGGGTGAGGTCTGAGCGTTGAGCGTTGAGGGGCTGAGGCGATTTTGCCAAACTAATTGCAAATGCATTTGACACTCGGCCACCGAAATCGGATCACAGATCTGACAACCCCTTGACATATGCGGTATATGTCCGTCCGTCTGTCTGTCTATCTGTCTGTATTGGTGTTAAATTTGCCTAATGGGCATAGAAAGGTAATATCGTGCAAATTAGCATCAACTTGATTTCTGCTTATAAGCGATAAACAATGTGGGACTTTTTGCACGATTTGTATTCACTGTGGATAAATTAAATATGCAAATCTCTCTGACAAAACTTTGATTTATACCGATCCGAATGAGAATCAAATCGAGAAATGAGAGTGAGAATTGTGAGAGCTGAGAGCTGAGAGTTGAGAGTTTGGTTGGGCAACATGAGGCGCCTTGCAAGATGCCTTTTGATTGACAGCCTGACAACGAGACACAAAACGCGCGCCCGAATTACAAGAAATGGGATCGACAGATCGACAGCTCGACAGATCGACAGCTCGACAGCTTGACTGTGCCAGCTCCGAATCCAAAGGATCGACACCCGATTTTGAGATGAGAGCGCACCGTCACCGTTGGGCAAAGCCTTTGTTTTGATATTCACTCACAAAATTCTCAAAATACATTGAGCAACATCAAAAAGGAAAACTGAAAACTGAAAATGAGAATGTGATCTGATTTGGTCGTCGCGACAATTGTTGTGGATATTTGCTTGAAATTTGATAAATGACCAAAAAAAAAAAAACAAAAAAAAATTGAAATGACTGCATTCATTTTTTAGGCACCCTCAAATCAAATCAAAAACAGAAAAAAAAATGTAAAATGTAAAATGGAAAATGGGCAAAGCAATACGTTGCAGACTCTGCTATAAACCAACATAGCAACTGTATATGGACACTGTGCTGATCAGGAACATATATGTATGCTTACGTAGAGCGTATCAGGAATTTGTGCACCCTGTGCTGGGCACATGCTAGTCATTCGAGTAATACGATTCAAAGCAGCAGAAAAGAGCAAACTTACAGCTTGTTTTTTCATCTCTTCTTCTTCATCGTTTTTTTTGCCTTGATCGCGAGCCACAGGAGGAGACACAAGGATCACTGAATGCGCCTGCGCCTGCGCCTGCGCCTGTTCGCGACTGCGACCCTTCTCAACAACTGCATATCTCGACTGCCCGTCTGCGTTTTGTACACATCAAATTAGTGCAGTTTTTTTCATGGCTCTGTTGGCTGGCCAAGTTCCAGTTTTCGGAGCGCGCTCTGCTTACAAATTGAACAGCTTTTTAGTCACCGCCGAATTTGCATTTCTCATTTCTCAGCGAGATAAAAAAAAAAGCAAAAAAAAAAAAGAAGCAAACAAAACCAAATGGAAAACAACGGGCGAAAAAGAGAATAAGGATTGTCTCTCTGCCCGTGCAACTGTGCGGCGACTCCGGTTCGACTGTTGCCAAGGCACCCGAAAAAATTATTCAAAAAAACGCACCAAAAAACTAAAAAAAAAAATAGATATATATATGTATATATGTGTATATATGAAGAGCTTTTCAACGTTCGTCTGCATTGCAGTCCTGTTTTTTTTTCTCCTTGAATGATCATTTGCTGCAACTGCGTTCCCGAGCGAACCCACAAAAATTTCTCAGACATTGCGGCGCCCTCAAGGAATATTTGATGTATGCCCAAAAATGTATGCCTATAAGTAACTGAAGCGCACTCGCTGGAAAACAAACAAAAACAAAAACAAAAACCAAAGCCATAAAACTAAAAAACTAAAAACTTGTTAGGCAGCATTGCAAGTCGTCGAATGACATTTTCGATTTGATTTACGAGGCTCCGCTGGCTCCACAGTGGCATGCAACCAGGCCTATATATCAGCAGGATCAGCGCAGAACATGCAGCAACCAACACATTGAGAGATGGAGATCAGATAGAAGTCCATGGAATCGGTTCACTCTTCAAGTGTGTTTCGATATATTCAAGACAGATCAAATTATGTTTAGCAGTCATTGCGAGAGTTAAGAGAATTCATGTTCAAGCTGATCAGTTAGTGGATTTTAAATTTGCCAATATATATATACAAAAAGTTGTTCTTAAAATAATAGAAACTGTTCAGTGTTCGATATGTGCAATGATTTTACTAGATAAGTTGATTAATAGCAAAGATCATGATTGGAAATACTTTCCAGATTGAGTTCCAGTCCAACAGATAAATTGAAGGCTAAGGTATATTATACCCCTGGCCATTCAGAGGATCACTAACCATATCAAAATTATAGAAAATTTCATATTTTTGCGCCAAAAGACTGGGCACAAAGGAAGGAAGGAAGGAAGGACAAAACGAAGTCAAAGTCGAAACAAAATGAAAGCAATGCGAAAGAAATGCGCTGTTGTCCAGCGCATGGAAATTTCATGGCAAATTTGCGAGCGTGTCCATTTTGGACAGCAGCTGAACTGCTCAGCTGCCCAGGAGTGGAGCAAGGACGACAGACCACGCCGATTCCATGCGGCTGAAGACGAAGCTTTGATTTTTGACAAGATGAGCAATCGTTCGATAAAATATAAATAAATTCCCAAGGTACACGATTTGTGTGTATGTGAGCGTGTGTGTGTGTGTGTGTGTGTGTGTGAGATTAGCCAACACAAGATGAAAGAGGCATGCCACAGGCAGCCTCTGAAAATGAAGCAATTTCATGTAAATTACGAGACAAGCGCCCTATTTACCAATTTCCAAACGAGCCATAAAAAATCCACAAAAAAGGAAGAAAAAAAAAAACGTGAACTAAAAAAGATGAAAAATGAAAACATAAAAATACAAAATCACCCAAGGTAAATTGCGGTAAGATCTCATTAATCTTTGAGGTAGATTACAAAGGATCGAGAGCAAGCGGAGAGCGCAAGCAATATGCAAAGAGGGTTCGCTTGCTGCTTCGGTCCGTCTGTCCGTCAGTCCGTCGGTGGTCGATCCTGAAGGATCGTTCGATATGCCAAACATACGTGTCTGTCTGGTCGATTGTGTTCACAGGATCATCGCATAAATTTCCCGCTGATTTGGTGTCCGCTGTTGCTGTTGCTGTTGCTGTTATTGCTGTTGTTGTTGTGGTCAAGAGCAGAGTCTGGCAAAATTCACGCACGACTGCATTTTGGGGACACTTTATGATGGGTTGAAAAACGACAAAATGAAATCAGCGGACAGTTTATTGATAACTTCATTAAAAACCATTTGGCAGATCGCCGTGGGAATCCTTGCCTTGTCGCCTGTCCGACGCGGACTCATTGTAGTCGTAATATATCTACTAAGGCCAAGGATAACGGCCCTGGGTGCAAGTTTTGTACAGTCACCTAAGATTAATGATTTTCAAGCGCAAAAATAGAAAAAGAAAAAATGAAAAAAATAGGTGTTGCCACAAGCTGCAAGCAATTGGAAACCCAAAAACCACCAAGCTGTATGCCGTGGCACGTTCAATTTACTAACAAACTTGTCACGCTATGCCACAGGACCACATCATTAATCACAATGATCAATCCGTCAAGCGGCGGCGTATGAGTGTGTCAGTGTGTGTCCGTGTGTGTGTGTGTGTGTGTGTGTATGTGTGTATGGTGTGAGATTGGGTGTGGGCTGTTGGTCAGCGACGAGCAATTTCTGACATCATAATTAGTGCGAGGGAAATCAGCAGGAGTTGCTGTTGCGGCTGTTGAGGCGGTTGAGGCTGCTGCTGCTGCTCGACAGGATCAACAGGATCAACAGCGGCAAACCACATGATTTGAATGATTGCCGGACAGTTGCTGTTCAAGTTGGGGTTCAAGTTCAAGTTGCATAATTACAGCAAATGTGCAACACAGAAAGAAGTGTGTGTGCAGAGAAACACACACTTACACACATGTACGTCCGTCCGTCTGTGTGTAGGTGTTGTCTGAACGGAACGCACACCCAAACTGATCATATAATCAATCAAACGATCAATCAGTATTTGCAAAACAATGTTGCAAAGAAATTGAATAGAATGGAACTTCAATTTCAAATTTGAATACAATCGAGCCATGCACAAAGTTCAAAGATCAAATGAGTGCACTTTGAGTGTGTGGGTGCATCCAATTCGAACTACTCAATAACCAATCCCAAAACACCATCGATCGATCAACATTTGCATAGCATGCCAGAATCCAGTTGAGGTCCTTTGAAGGTGTATCTCTCCCTTCAACAAAGGATGGCCGATGCACAAGAATATGGATTGAGTGTGTCTCTAAGTTTACCACTTAAATTGAGTTTATTTCGAAATTTACCAAAAATATAGATTGAGTATATATTCGAAACTTACAACAATATGGATTGATCATATCTCTAAGTTTACAACAACATGGATGGAGTATATCTCTAGATTTACAACAATTCAGATCGAATATATCTGCAAGCTTATGTTAGCTCGACTACATCTCAAAGTTGATGTATAAGCAGTGCAGTCAACGATAATACATTATTATAATATATATACAATAGATTTGAACTGTATTTGCATAATACTTCAAAATCCTAGATCTATTTGATTGTTGTAGTCTTAGATCAAAGCGGATTAAATCAATTCAGTCTTAATTTTATTACCATCATCATCAGCGAACAATTTATTTTAGAGTTAGGAACTCGAGTGTCGATGAAGCCTTCTCTCAGGCGGTGATTAACTGCTCAGATCGCTGCTAAGATAATCCAGGGGGAGTTCTATTGATTGGTTTTTAGATGCGCCACAAGTATTTGGCCTTGTTTGTGTTTACACTCGCTGAGATAAGCCATAAATGATAAACCCTGATGAGGATCAGCCATGAAACCCATTTATTAATACTCCCAGGTTCTACAGATTTGCCCAGACGCTGTCGCGACCCCAGAGGGACGAGCTCGACCCGCTGTCGTTGCGCTTGACCAAAAAAATAGGTTTGTTGGTTTTTTATGACCCTCAAAAAAACAAAAAAAAAAGAAAAGAAAAAAAATATTTGTGTGTGTTTTAGATGTCACATTTTTTTACGACTTTTTGCACATTTTTGTGGACCTTTCCGCGCGGTCAGCCAGTTGCCATAATGACGTAGGCAAAAATGCGCTTCATCAATTTGATTAGCATGAAAAGAAATGAATGTGAAATGGAAAATAGGTAGAAATGCAGATGGAAATGGAAATGAGAATTGCAATTGCAATGAGATGACGATGATGAGAAATGAGAAATGAGGAAAGAGAAATGTGGCAAGCGAAATGAGGCACAGCTCATAAACTAGCTGGCAAACATTGTTTTGATGACACTCAGGGGCAGCCGCATAGAGCCGAGACAAAGGCCCAACACCCCGCTTACGATGCGTATTTAAATTTTTCGCAAGCCAATGCTTATAACGAATCCCCGTCGCCGTCGCCGTCCCCTTCCCCGTTCCGAAACCAGACCCGATTCGTTGCACTTAATTGGCCTGCCAGCGGAGAAAGCAGAAAGTGCACAAAATTTATGCCTCATAAATGTCAATACATTTCGATATACCATATACCGATATCGGCCAATAATCATGTCACATTCCAAGGCGATGTCTATCTGCAACTCTGGAAAGGGATTTGTTAATTGTTGACGCTGCGGGAAGTTCATATAATCACTGCAAAGATCGCATCTACATGGATTTGTCATAGCATTCTGTGCCAATGACAGGTTTATGGCACAGGTAAGCGTCCCTTATCAAGTATATATGTTCTTGATCAGCATCATCATCAGTGGTGCCTATCCGCTCTTACGAATGTCTGCAACAACTCGACTCATCAATGCAGACTACATTTATTTTATTATTAATTCTGATAACCCCTAAAATAAATCCAATATAACTGATTAACTTTAACAGGCTAAAAAAATAAGTCTAACAAATTTGATTTACAAACTAAAAACCAGATCTTAGCCATAGCTTCTTAGCCATATTCATATGCATATTGAACTCGTAGCTTGCAGCTGAAGTTGGCCGGTTGTTGGCCGATCGCGATCTTTATCTCAAGTGCTTGGCTTGAGGCAAGGGTTCCGTGTGCACCCAGAGCGGGGGTCATGAGGCAGTTGCACTTGGGTGCTGACAATTGTCGATGCTTGAAATTTATGTGGCACAATTGTCGGCACAACTCGCCGTTGGCCCTGGTGTTGGCGATAGCCAGAGATAGCCATGATAGCCAGGATAGCCAGGCTAGCCATATGGAACTGGTTCCGCTTGTTGAAGTTTTAATTTAATTTACATAAATTTCATTGCTGGCTGCACGGGGCAACAATAAGGTGGAGAGTTACAACTGCAACTGAAGCTGAAGAAACGCTCAGTTTGGTTGCCACTTTGCGTCGTGGCATGCGCAATTGTCGCACTGAACGCAATATTGCAGCTCAACTATTATGCTAATGTTCTAGTCGTCGTGGCATATGCTGCCTTGTGGCATGCGGCATACGCCTGCGCCAAGACGCCCGCGCCCTCATATCGTACACAATGCGAATGTAAATGCAAATGAGTTGCGAAGGGTGCGACAATAACAGTAATTAAACGCGACCATTGTTGCGGTCAGTCGACCAGCATGCCACGTGCCACCATTCTGGCCTCAATGTTGAATGCCCACACACACACACACACAGACACATACAGCAGATGAAGAGTGTAACACAACGTTTTAGATTATGCCGATAGAAGTGGCCCAAATAGAATAGTACACACACACACACACACACACAATATATATATATATTTATATATGTATATGTATATATATATATATATAGTTAAATTAAATACAATCATACAATCGAAGCAATCAAAAACCCGCGAGAACATTGCAATCGGTCATCGCCGACTGCTCTTTACTCTGTCCCCAATTTAATAACAGTGAAGAACTGCTTGAAAAACGTTGACCTGATCATGAAATACATTTAAATCCTTAGAAAGCGGTATTTAGAGATCTTCGATCTTTAGAGTGGCTGCTTAGTATACATTCAGTGGCACATAAGTTGGTCTTGGCTACAATTTAAAACCAGCCTCATTAATTGGTATTTTAATTTATGGTTCTTAAAAAATCGAATTAATTATATATATATATTTATTATATTTTCTATATGCATATACTTTACGCAAATCGCATTAATTATATATATAATTATTATATTTTATATATGCATATACTTTAGACAGTTGGCAAATAAAATATAGCATTTTATCTAACTGATGAAAAGAACAAACATTTTGCATAAATTGCTTAGTAATCGCACAATAAGCTTAAGATAGATATATAAATATATTAATATATACTTACTTACATACTTATATATACAGAGTATTCAACACAAAAAGGTTTTGGGAATAATCATACGAATACTGGGTAGAGCCCGGTAGGTGTTGCCTGTCCACTCACTGCAATTAGCTGGGGGCTGCTCGCTGAGAACCACAGCTACAACAAAGGACAAAGGACTCAACAACAACAACAACAACAACAGCTGCCTTTGAGAATGAAGGTCCTTGAGTGCAATGAGTGCAATCAGCGATCTATTCAGATCGACACAGTATACCTAAATCCAGAGAAATTAGTTAGTTAATCGTTTAAGACGAAAGAAACACAACAAAATTTGTTAAATGATAAATAAAAAACAAATATTGATACCTTGATTTGTATAGGTATTACGTAACGTAATGGTATATAAAAAACTATATATATAATATATAAATATATATAGAAATATGCAAAAAGATGGAACTGAAGCAAGTCATTAGAATAACACTGACAACGAAAAATTATCGACAGAGTCGTATGTACATATGTATGGAAAATCGTACAGTTCTACGACGATCAACTATCACAGATAGATTGAAGCTTTAACAATTGTTGATCTATGGCTGAGTGATGTCAAATCCGTTTATCTATATATCAAATATGTTCGATCCTCTCGCAAATCTTTGGGCCGCTATTCGAAACGCTTCATTTGGCATCACTTTCATTGTGGACTTTGATAAACTGCCGAAAACGCTTTGTTTGCCTTACAAAGAATGGCAAAAACAAACCCCCGATAAAAAAAAAAATATATATATATATATATATATAACAACAAAGAAAATAGAGATTTTTGCAAGGGTTTTTCCCGCTGCGGTTGCTAAAGAACAAATTTTGTAAATTTTTCGACACTTTTTGCGTTTGCAAGAAAAATTGTTTTTGTTGCGCCTTTTGTGTGTAGTTTTTGCCATTTCTTTTTTGTTGGTTTTTTGTGCGGCTTTTTAACAGTTTTTCAGCAAATTTTTGAAGGCTGAGTTTTTCATTAGAGCTCATTAGACGAGCACCGTTTAATTTGTCACAGTGGCAAAATCGATCGCAGAACTCTCTCAGACCAGTTGACAGCTTGGCCAATCAACGATAAATGAATGAGTTGCTGGAAAAGGCCGAAAACAAAAAAAAAAAACGAATAATAATAATAATAGACAACAACAACAACAACAACTCGCTCAACATGTCCACATCCTTTGCGATCCTTAACAGTGGCCACGAATCACGTGCAGGCAATTACGTAAAGCAAAGCGAAAAAAAAGTGTAACTGAAGCCGCCTGCAGAAATTAGCCCAAAGCAAGTAAAAAAAAAAAAAAGAGAAAAAAAAGTATGTTGAATGCAACGAGGAGTTAAGTGCCCCGCGCCGCTTTTAATAGCGCATAAATTAACATAAACGACGGCGCCTTTCATTGTCGCATTGTTTTGGCAACGGCGTTGCACGAGTCGCATGTAAATACCGAGTGCTAAGTGCCGCCACAAACACAATCCCATTCCCAAAATCTAAATCCCTGTCAATAGGGTGGCTCTAGCTATTACCCCTCTCACTCTACCTCTCTCTCTCTCTCTCTCTCTCGTTTTGCACCCACTGCGGTTTTTGTTTGCCCATCAGATAGAAATTCTATGCGCCGCCGGCCCTGCTTCAGCTTAGCGCCTGACTTAAACTTGCCTCGAACTTACCCCATTTGCTGTGTGCATCATGCACCCCGTGCCTCGTTCGTTGTTCGTGCACCAGACACAGACACAGACACAGGCGCAGGCGCGTCCATCGAGTGGGCCTGGCGTTGTTGCACAGTGGCAGGCCAACATTTAGCTAACCGTTTACAGTGGCGCTACATTTGCTACTAGAAAGTAAAAAAAAATAAATAAAAAAAAATATGATTTTCTTGTCAGTTTAAAATAAAAACTTGAAAACCATCAAATCCATTTAAAAAACATATTTCAACATTATTTCTATGATCGATTGTTATCCATTTTATGTATATTAAATCTTCTTTTAAGTTATTTATGTATTAAATAGTATTTAACGATGGATAATGCCATCGCTTAACTCAACTGCTCATTTGCTTTAATCTTCCATATTAAAATCTTTTTTAAATATTTTTGAACTGTAATTGTTTACATATCACAGCTAAATAAATGTCTTAGTGATAGTATGGTAGATAAATAAGTATAGTATTCTAAAATCTTTTTGAAAATGTGTGACTGCTTATGTTCGATTTTTGTTTTAACTTTCGCTTGTTTTAAAAAAAAAAGTGTGTACTTTTTTTTATTTATTTTGAAAACCATTTCAAAAATATTTAAGCTGTACTCATTTTTTTTATTATTATTATTTTATTTTTTTTTATTATTTTTATTTTATTTTATTTATTTAGCTTTATTAAAACTTGTGGTTTATTTATTCAGAGCATTTGAATACAAAATGAACTAGTTCGCTCCACTCGAACTACGCAATTCAAGCGACCAAACTGCGAACTACTTGCAAGTAGTTGAAACGGACCATCGGAGAAGGTCATGATCATAAGGAACTTACAATTACCGTTGCTGGCATGCAACAGCAGATTAAGACTACGAAATGGGAATGCAAAACAAGCTGCGGTGTACATAGGCAAATTCAATTATTTCTCTTCGAAAATGTGTGCACTTTTCAATAAGTCAATGACATCAGACAAGCTATATATAATATATATATATATATGTACATGTATGCAGACGCAGACAGAGCATTGTGCAAAACGCTTTGGCTTCATTAGGCGATTAACGCTAACGCTTGCGCAGAGGCGTTCCACAAACCGTCAGCCACGCCGGAACGGAATGGAATGGAACGGGACGCGAGGCGATCGCTGCTCATTTAATAGGCGGCGCAGCAAGTCAAGTGCGAATTCGATGTCAATCAGAGCGAGAGTCCGTTAAAAGAGACAGACAGACAGATGGAGAGCGAGAGAGAGAGAGAGAGCATGCAAAGGAGAGCAGTTGCGCTGCTGGCACACCCCCCGCCCTGTGTCGCTCTGACTGTCTGACTGTCAGTTGACAAAGTGACAGGCAAATGTCAGCAATTTATAGAACCGTTTAAGCTCCGCTCCGTTCCGGTTGTCCACTTCACTGCGCAGCAATAACAAACGCAGCCAGAACCAAATGGAGTGCTTTGAATGCTGCTGCACAAGGCTTTTCCCCCTTTGCTTGTTTTCACTTTCCCTTTCGGCTTTTTCCCATTGCATATTTGTTTTTCATTCAACGCAAAAAAATGTAAATTTTCACCCAATTCTTGAACCTGGCACGCGTGTAATCGCCGGGAAGCGTTGCTCTCCCTCTCTCACTTTCTCATTCGCCCTCTCTCTCTCTCTCTCTCTTGCTCTGCCTGTCTCCCTCTTTTGTTGTGCACCGCATGCGTCGCGTTCGCAGAAATGTAAATGTTAATGTGAAATATGAATATGATGATGATGATGATGATGATGATGATTGTGAGGATGATAATGAGGAGTAGCCCTGTTGCCACCCCGTGTTGTAATATTTTTACAGCAACAGCAACACAAAAGCGTGCAACTGTATAATGTGTGTGTGTTTGTGTGTTATGTTTTACGGGGCTGCAAGTTGCAACAACTGGCAGAAAAGCTTTCAACTTGGCTGCTGGCAATAATTCTGCCATGTTATCATTAGCGCCAGTCAGCTATTCTGTTGCACAAATTTGCATTGACTTTTGCCACACACACACACACACACACACACACACACTTATGCAGATGTAATGACCGGCGGCGCTGTGTGGCAACACTGGCAGCTGCTGGCCACGCGTCCATTTTGGCCAACTGTTACTTGAATGTGTGCTTCACAAACATAAAAACACAAATGTTGCAGCGTCATTGTTGCAGTTACAGTGATACCTCGCAACTGAAACCGATTCGCACTTACAATGCACAGAAACTATCTCAATATTTGCCAAATTCATTTTTATTTTTAACCCTTTTCTACTTCTTCAAAATCATAGTTGACTTTTGCCATCCGAGTTGGAATTGAGACTTAATCGGTTTGATTAGCACTTATTTGTGGCATGCGAACTTAATTCCAAGTTATCCGAGAAGCTAAAACTACTTTCTAATCCGCAAATATGTCGAAATTGCTTCTTTTTTTTAATTTAACATTTAAAAATATAAATAAATTAAATAAATAAATTTCTAATCCGCAAATATGTCGAAATTGTTTTTTTTTTAATTTAATATTTAAAAATGTATATAATGTGTAATTTGGAAAGGAGTTTCGGAAAAGCTTTAAATGTGTATGTAATGGGGAAAAATAAAAATTGTTTTCATTTACGAATGACTACTGTACTGTACTGCACTGTTTGCACAAGGATGACTTTTCATATAATAACAAACTGCCCACTCATCAGCAGTGGCAGCAACAGAAGCAGGCGTCTCATCCTCATCACACCGATCCCGTTTCCGCTCCCGCTCCCGCTCCCCACTCTCTGTGCCAGCACTTTGACTTGCGGCACCTCGCCCCTTGGCAGCTGACGTTGCAACACTGCCATCCCAAGTGGGCAACACTTCAGCGGCATCGACATCGACATCGACATCAACGTTGACGGGCGCTAAGATAATTAGCTGAAATTTGCAAAAAGGCCGCCGGCAGCGCAGCGGTTTGCCAAAACTGCAACAACTGAGGCAGCAACTGAGGCAGCAACTGTCGCAACTGCAACAGTCGACCCAGTTGCAACCCTTTTCATGCTGAAAATTTGTTTATCATTAAAAGATTTTTGCCGTTGCTCAGGCAAATGAAAATGAAAATGAATTATAATCACGCTGATGCCGAGCGACCCTTGCTCTGATTTCATTATGCATATGCCCTCACAAAAGGGTATCACAGTTCGATGACAAAGCGTGTAACGCAACGATAGAGTCGAGCAAGCATAGTGTATACAAATGAACGGCAGGACGAGTCGAGTCCATTTGCGCAAGTCCCACTGTACTTGGCTCTCTGCTTTATCGTTCAGATAGGATGACTATATCATAAAGCTGCTCGAATGAAATATTGAGCTGAGAGTAACCAACCATAATATATATATATATATGAATGAATGAATGAGTGTATGAATGAATGAATGAATGAGTGGATGAATGAATGAATGAATGAATGAATGAGTGGATGAATGAATGAATGAATGAGTGGATGAATGAATGAGTGGATGAATGAATGAATGAATGAGTGTATGAATGAATAAATGAATGAGTAGATGAATGAATGAATGAATGAGTGGATGAATGAATGAGTGGATGAATGTATGAATGAATGAGTGTATGAATGAATGAATGAATGAGTGTATGAATGAATGAATCACTTACATATATCAAAATCAAATTCATCAATTACAGTTACAATTTGATGAAAAAATATTCATAATTATATTAAAAATTTTAGATTTCGCGCACTGATTTGACGAGACTTCAACGTATGAGTTATATAAATATATATATATAATATATGTAACTGATTAATATGCTCATTTAATTTATATTATATCTTTAATCAGGAGAGAGTATTTATTGTTTGCTACACTCTTTTGTGGCCTGTTTGCGTTTTTTTTTCGGGTGCTACGTTGGCGGGTAGATTTGAATATTAATGGTCCTTTTTTGTTGTTGTTGTTGTTGTTGCCACATTTTCACACTGGCACATGATGCCACACGCGGTGACTGAGCCTGTGGATTTGGAAATCTGTGGCATTGTTTGCATAACATTTGGCAATTATTGCTACATCCTCGCTGACAGTCACTGGCCAGGATGGCAGGATGCTCTCTAAGCCGGCTTAGGCCAAACAGGATGCGGAGCAGTCAGCACCAAAATGTCACATTTTTCGTGTGGCTGTGTGTGTGCGTGTGTGTGTGTGTGTGTGTATGTGTGTGTGGGGAGATGAGCTGTGTCTCAGCTGGCAATCGCAGTCAGCGAAAGTTCATCGCCTGCGGCCAAAAATTAGCGCAAATTGAGAAGAGTAAATGGACTCCAGGCGAAATGCAAAGATCAAAAGGTAGAGGTAAAGGTAAAGACATGAGGCATGAGGCAGCAGCAGAAGCAGAAGCAGTGGCAGTTCCATTTGCCAGCGGCTTGTTTGTCAATCAAAAGGTGTGCGCGAAGATCGCGAGTTGGCATCTGGCAATCTGGCAATGTGGCAAACCGTTGTTCAATCTGGCAGTGCGGGTTCTTTTCCATTTTGTGTCGCCTCGAGCTGTGGCAGCCACTTCCTTTCTGCGGCCAGCTGTTGATTAAGTGCATAATAACTACACACACACATACAAAACATGCATACACACAATTAAAAGTCCTTTGAATTGGTTTCCTTTCCTTTGAATCATTTGCATATTCTGCACTGCAATCCAACAACAATTGATTGATTCACAAAACGATTCAAGATGTCCTTCAACTAAGGATGAAGGACACGCTTCTCCAGCCAAATCAAATGCTCATCACGTTCTCAAAGTCAAAATAATTTTGATCAAATTCATCCATCCATTAAGGCTCTTTTCCATATTATTTGATATCGATAACAACACACCGACTATTATCGATTATTATTGTTATCAGATCAGTCTTGGTTAGTTTCCAACTTCTTTCGAAGTTTAATTGATATTTTGTGCATGCAAATTTGCGATCTGTTTTATTGGATTTTTTATCTTTCATGCTCCGTCAGCTGTGACCACTTCAAAAAACTCCCCCCCCCCCCTCCTGCACACTTCCTACTCCACCCCTTTGGCACTCCTCAAATGTTATTTATCGCATTTATAAGCAATTAATAACAACATTTTATCGATTAGACAAGTGATGCCCGACAACTAGAGAAGCCAAATGAAGAAGAACGCAAATGCCGGAAATGCTAAGGAAAATTTACATTTTCTTTAAAGGGTTACCTATGTGTGTGTATGTGTGTGTGTGTGTGTGTGCGATGCGGGTGAGCACAGCTGGCGGAGGCAAGTGCAAACTGAACTCGGAGAAAAGGAAAAGAAAAGATGAGTGAAACACAGTGGAACAGTTAGCGGGAAATGTCTGCAGCAGAATATAATAAAAATAATTCAATTAACGCGCGTCCGCTCAAAGGCTAAATGGGCAACAAATTAGGGACGAACCCACAAGAATGTGAGAGCCGATGACAGGTCAAAAGGCAGGCGGCAGTGGCAGGGGCACAGGTTGCTGCTGCGGATTAAGCGGGCCGCTGCGGGTTTTCCGCAGAAGCCCAACAACAAGAATAACAGCACTCGTCTCACATGCGCTCTCTCTCTCTCTCTCACACACATACACTCTGTCTCTGTCTATCTCGCTCAAAACGAATTAGAGTGGCAAAAAGGCCACACGCTCCGAGCTCCGAGCTCCGAGCTCCGAACTCCGAGGGCGTCAAAGTGTTAACAAGTGTCATGTGAAATGCGCTCGACGGCTGTTGCACGAGCTAAGCCAAAACACGAGCTATAAAAACAGCAGCAGAGCAGACAAGCAGACAAGCAGAGCAGCAGGGCAGCAGAGGAGCAGAGGACAGGCAGCTGTTGTTGTGGACGCAACGGGGGCGTGCTGAGCGTCCTTTTGATCCGACTGATCTGCTGCTACCTGCCGCTGTTTTGAACACAAGCAAAGCAAATCACTTGGTCAAGCAACAGCAACAACAACAACAGCAACAAACAACACAACAATTTCAGCATTTTGTTGTTGTTTTTTTTATTGACAGCTGATGCAACTGACGTGGCATGCGTCAAACAAACAAAACGTTGCACAAATGAAATGAATATAATGCCAACACCGTTATTTTATGCTGAGATCTGGCAAGAACTGACTTGGTTATTTTAGCCACATTCTCGAAGCCTTCTTAAAGTTTTGGGTGAGCCGAAAGAGCCAAAGCTGGCATCCCATACGGAGCAGTCAGGACAACTGGCAATTGGCAAAGCCTGGAAACGAAGGAAGACAGCGACAACAACGGAGCTGGGAACAGACACCAAAATTACGACAAGCCAGAAGTCCTTTGGGTGGGCTATAAACAAAAACGATTTAATCATGGGGTAGAACAGGCTTAGGATACACGCCAGTCTGTGGACAGGACTAAGAAGTCACCTAATTGATAGGAGGAGTCCTCAATGCACATCCCAGCAGAATGCGTCGGCAAAAGCTGCAGCATCCTAGGGATGCATCTCATCAGAATCAACCCAACAAAGAAAGCAGCTGGGGCTGATGTGGCAGCCACAGGCGCCGAAGATGGCCACAATAGATCCAATAGGTCGCAGTCTATCATATCAGTTATCAGTTTCATATTTCTAATTGAATCTTTATTCAGTTGGATACTTAAAACAATCGGCAATCGACAATCGACAATGGACAATCGACAGTCGGCAATCGACAATCGAAGTCTTCTTTCGTCGTTCTTATGTCGATAGTGGAATATGATCCATAGATGTGCTTATTATGCTCTATGCCGAGGCTTTGTCAAGAAGAAATGCAATCATTTGATTTTACTGCAGTGTTTTATTAATATAATGAACAAAAAAAAAAATTTGCTATATGGTAAAAAAAAATTGGGTTCCCTTAAGAATAAATAAATAAATAAATATGAAAAAAGTGCTACAAAAACAACATAACAGCAGCGGCAAAAAAAATCAACTTAAATGCTAATTTCTGTACAGTATCAAGTTAAATTAGGAGCTAAAGTAAAAAAAAGTATACATATATATATATATATATATATATATATTTATTTATATATATATATTTAAGATTCCACTTAGGAACTAAATAAGCGTCATAGTTAAGTGTTTTCCCCCCGTTTGTCAGCGTTGGCTAGCTCGGATTATCTCCACTCTCTCTCTCTCTCTCTCTCTCTCTCTCTCTCTCTCTCTTTCTCTCGCTTTCTCACTCTAGACATAGATGGAGGAAGGCAGCGCCAGGCCAACCTCAAAGTAATTGCTTGCATCCACTTTGTATCGCTTCAGCGGCGACTCGGCACTCTTTGGCTGCACCTCCCCTCGGCGACTCCTTTTGAGCGAACGCACGGGCGTCGCCAGGCAGAAGGTGTCCGAGTGTGTGGGCGTGGCCAAGTGCGGCTGGTGGCACAGCGGAGATGCCGGCTCCGGTGTCGCAGTGTGCTGCAGCGGATGCAGGCCAAAGCTCAAATCACTGGCCGGATCATCGCCGGCTGCATACGAGGGCGACAACATGACACCGCTGCACTCCGTCTCCAGCTGCTGTTTGACCAGTGTGCGCCGCCGCAAATTGAACGACTTGCGCGGCCTCTTCTTCTTGCCGCCGTTGGTCCCGTTCGCCTTGCACGCCGAATCGAGTATCGCATCGATGAGCCTGTCCAGCGTCTGGTCGCCCATCTGCGTGGATGGCTGCGGCGTCACTGGACGAACCAATTGCTGCGCTTTGCTGGGCTGCACAGGTTGCAGTTGCTGCTGCTGCTGTTGCTGCTGCTGTTGCTGTTGCTCCATGGTGGCAAGAAAATCGGCATCCAGTCGACGCTGCTTGAGCTGCTGTGTGGCCACCATATAGCGTGGCTGCTCCAGAAACGGATCCAACGGCAGCAGGCCGCGCAGCGCCAAATGCTGCCCGCTGGGCAATGTGGCCGTTGTGGGTGAATATTCCACCTCGTAGCGTGGCAATGTGGTTGCATACCGCACACTCTGCACCACCCGACGATGACCATGATGATGATGATTATGACGTCCTGGTGTTGGTGTGGCAACCGTCTCGGGCGTCACATTTCGTATGTCGCTGAGCGGCGTCAATACCAGCGGACTGTTGCGCAACCTCGGCATAGCCATGGCCAGGGGCGTGGAGCTGTAACTGTGCCTGTTCATGTCACCGTTACTGCCCTCACCCACATGGGGCACATTCTCCTTGTTCGCAATGGTGGCGCGTCGCTGCCGCCGCAGCCGTCTAGCCGCCCTCGCCGGCTCCGCTCCGGCTGTACTGTGCTGTGCGGGCATCTCGTGCAATCGCTGCGTGGATGCCGTCCACTTGAGCATGTCGATGTCTTTTTTTTGCTGTTCGCTGGATCTCTAGTCTAGTCTTTCTCTCTCTCTCTCTCTCTCCTCACGTCTCGGCGTTCGCTGACAAACTGAATCGGCTGCGAGCAGCGAACGGCGTTTTATACTCGTGTCCGTTCAAGATTTAGGGGTTGTTGCGCAAGCGCACCCCGCAACCCCTGTCGCTAACAGCATGCAAGCCGACTACTGCGCACTCTCTCTCTCGCTCTGTATCTTTCTCTGTCTGTTCTTTAACAGTTGCATAATGTATCTCACTGCACCCCAAACCTTCACTGAAGCTTTACTTAAATCTTAACTTTAAGCACAAAACGCAGATAGCATTGCTTCGATCTCAACGATTAACGGTAATTGCTTTAAGTTCTGGCTCTGACACTCAAGGCTCCATTCCACTGCAATCGAGCTCATTCCACAGCGAACAGCTTCCTTTCTCAAAGCTCCCTGCTGTTGTCCTTTCCGTTTCTTTCCCACTCTTACATTTTTGCTCTTCCAGCGCAAGCTGCACTTAAAGCAAGTCGACCATTGATTGAGGATTTTTTTAAGTCATCAATTTGTATTTCTTTTTCTGCCTAGGGGGGGGGGGGGGAGGTGGGGTCTGTTTTTTTATTCCCACAGTCGCTTACCAAATTACTGCCAGATCTCTATCGGCAATTGCCAAGTTATTAAATTTGCTTTTGCCCTCAAGGAAGTGATCGTCATTGTTGACATCGCTGTTGTTGTTGTTGTTGTCGGGTTTCCATTCGCTACCCCCACTCCCCGCTAGTCAATTTGAATAGGGGTCGGTGTTTTTTTTTTTTGCCTGCTTTGCCTGTCTGTAGCAACAGGCTTTGACACTTGCTGGATGGAGCGCAGGCAGAGGCAGAGGCAGGCACGTTAATTAGCCAGGCTAACAACTTGCACAACTTCCTGCCAAATGTCTGATATGAGTATTAATTGCGGCTATTTAGCGACCACAGAAATGCAACATAAGAAGCAGAAGAAGTTTAATTGAAAATGTTACAACTTCCGCAGGAAGCATTTGAAAAACGTTACAAATGTTGAGTAGGCGCTGATCCTGTCGTCCTGTGGCATATGGCCAAATGTCGAGCGAAAACCATTTATCATGAAATCAAGCCTAGTTGATCACCTTTGACCGGCTTGTCAACGATGGTCAGCTGACAGCTAACGCTGACAGCTAACCCAATCAAGATCGCCAGGATCAATCAGTTCATCATCAACTGAGTGGTTAAGCGCCACAGATTAGTTGTGCATCAATCTCTAGAAGTGCCCACATCTTAAATACTGTCCTGTCCATCTGCCAGCTGTTCAAAAGTTAGATGTCTGCCATGAAACCCTTTACACACATCTTCAATCGATTAATTTGAGTATATAAGTATATAAATTGCATACATATATAAGTATATAGATTATCATACATTATCTTTGGTTTTCTTGAAACTTAAGCGGCTGTTCTGAATTAAATTGTCATTAGTTAGTTCCTGTTACTTATGACGTCAGAAATCTCTTATGATTTATAGTCAAAATATGAAGACACCCAAATTTGCCAACCCTATCAGATTTATTTTTGTTCCCTAATTACTCCAGATATATTTTAGCGTGTTGAAATATTGCTTTTACCCATTTCAGGATTACATTAATGAATTTCACACGTTTTATTCTGTTTTTTTTCGTTCTCTTTTGTGGTGAAAGTTGCTGTTTTTGTTTGCTTTTACTGCCATTCTTCTTGATCGGTCTCCGCTGCATCCTTTGCGGAACCAAGGAACAAAGGGGTAAAGGTAAATTAATTGAATGCTTTGCCTTGCAGAAATACAAAAAAAAAACCAAAAAAAAAAAAACACACAAATACACGAAAAATTTCTCAACTTTTCAACTCTTTTTGCACAAATAATAGAAGGGGTTTCGCATATTGGTTTTCTTTTTGCCATATATCTGAGCAGCCCTCCTTTGGATGGCTTTCTTTGCATTGCGTTCGTCGCGTTCTCTGCTTCGGCGAGACTTATGCTGTTTACATAGCCACACAAAAGGATTAAATGGGATTTTGAAAGCAGACTCAGATTCAGGTTCGGCAAACGAATTGCATCAGATGCGCTGCCCCGCAGCCATACATTGTATATTGGGCAAATTTTGGGACCGTTATGCCTTTAAGGATCTGTTGATTAATGTGATTTAACGAGCATCTTGCCGACTGGGCGTCTACCAGTCTCCTCGACTGTCTGTCCTGATGGACTCGTTGAGAAATTAACATAAGCCGCACATTTTCTGCGGTTTACATGGAAAAAGCAAAGAAAAAAAAAAGGAAAAAACCCCACACACAAAACTACTCAAAATCAATTTGCATTATTCACATGCGACAACTGAGGTTCCTTCTTTCTTTTATTTTTATTTTTTATGTGCTCAACGATTTAACGCTTAATTAACGAGCCGAGAACACACTCGGGACACAAAAAAAAAAGAAGAAATCCCGAGAGCGAACGCATTTCAGCAAGGGCCGCTCGAGTGACGATCGCTATGCAAATTGACAGCAGTTTTTTTTTATTATTTTATTGTTCTTATGAAATCTCTTTCGCCAACCTTCTGCGACTGCGAGCAGCTCGCGTGTGCATGTGTGTGTGTGTGTGGAGAGCGTCACGAAGAGCCACTTGACTTTCACTCTTCAGATTTGGTCTCTTGCATTTCCCCCTACCCCCCTCCCAAAGCGTTGCGGTTTGCATATATGCACACATATATGTGTGCGTGCATAAATGTATGTGTATATGTTTGTATACCTTCGCAACGGCCCCACGCTTTGTCGATTTGCATGCTCAATGGCCTGTGGCTAATGTTCTGGCGGCACTTTGGCGCATAAACTTTGCGCCTCATCTTTTGCATTTCGCACTCTCATTCGCATTCGAGTTTGCCATCGCATTTGCCGATCGCCGCCGATTGCTTTGCTTGCACTTCGGCTTTTTAAGCCGACCGCTCTTTGCATACAGAGAGTGCAGCCCTTTTTTTAATGTGTATGCTTTGCTTTATTATTATTATTGTTGTTGCGCTCCGTTTGATTTTGATTAATGCGTTTTGTTTTGCATTGTATGCGAAATTTATCGATATTTGATTTGCTGCGCCGTCAAAGAGGCAACCAATAAAGAAATACGTACAAATGCCCAGCAAGGGAAAAGTGTATCAAATGTTTGTCGCGCGGCTTTGTTTGCGTTTTGCATAAGTGCAACTCTAAATCTAAATTCGCATGTGTGTCTGTGTACACATGTTAACACGATCGGAACTTCATTAACCCATTAACAAGTTTAAGGGCGCAATTTCCTTCAAATATAAATTGGTACAAAAATATCCAAATAGTGATACAATTTTTGAGAATCTTTTTTCAGCTCGCCAGATCACAAATATAAATATGAACGCTTATAAAATTAAAAATATATGTATATATATATATATATACAATCTTATACATAGAGAAGTACTTAAGTAAGAACAGATATGTTTTCTTGAGAAAGTGTCTGTCATTCAGCATTAATTTTCTGAAGAGCAGATTGTATAAACATATCCAGCCAGATATGCAACCTAAAATAACCTAAATGTTAATAGGCTACGTTGTGTAATCTACGTAGAAAATAAATATAAAAAAAATACATCTAAAACTAACTCATTTCCAAAGCCTTACGCTGGAGTTCCCCAAGCTATGAACTGCAAAACCACAAGTTGATGAAGTTTAACAAACGCCTATACGGCAGGCCAATCCACGAGATTTCCAACATGCCAATGAGTTGGCAAAAAAAAAATATTTATATATATTTATTAAGGGGGGAGGGGGAGGTGGTGGGTTGAAGAAGAAAAACGAAAATAGAATAAAAATCAAAAAGAATAAGAGTCGCTCTCGAGTCCCGGGGCATCGCAAGAAAATGTCATGTTTATGCTCATAACTTTAATACTCAAAAGTGGACCAACTGTCAACTGTCAAATACGAGACAATCTCAAACAAAACGTAATGCTAAGAGAGACAGAGAGAGAGATAGAGAGAGAGAGGAGCAGGAGGGGGGGGACTGAGTACTGAGTGTGACCCTGAAAAAGCAAGGCTGCAAACTGGAACACAACATGCCGAAAAAAGAAGAAGAAAACTAAAATTGCAGTGGGGAAGCGGAGGATGCGCAACGGCAGAAGCAGGCAGACAAGCCAAAACAATGAGCAGCGTAATGAAGAGCACACACAGACACACACATACAGCCACACTCAGACACAACGGGAGAGCAGCAGACTGCGACAGAGAGACAGAGATAGAGACGGAGTCTGAGTCTGAGTCGGAGACGTGCAACAAGAGGAAGTAAATTACAGCCAGCTAGCCGAAGGAAGCAAAGGATGCGGCGCGCTGCGGCTGACTGACTGACGTGCCGCTGTGGCAGAGGGTGAACGCCAGAAGGTAGTGTGGGGTGCAAGCCAAGCCAAGGCAAGGCGAGGCAAGAAAATTGCACAAGACGAGCCAGAAATTATGGCAAATAATTTAGAGCAGAAATTGTCGGCCTGCCAAACAATTGAAAGGGATCCTTGATGATCCTGCTGCTGCTGCTGCTGCTGCTGCTGCATCGATTGCTCGAGCATTTACCGTTGGCCCTACTCCCGTTCTTTATCTGTCTGTTGTTGCTTGCTTGTTGTTTCGTTTGTCATTCTGCGCTGCCCACAAAGCGCAAGCATTTTGCTCCTTTCCTTTCCTTTCCATTGCCATTTCCATTTCCATTTCCCTTCCACAATTTCGGTCCATTTTGCCATTGTTTGCGCTGCCTGCCTTTGCCATAAATTTGCAACAATTAAAAATAAAGTTAATTAAAATTTATGTGCGACAGTTTTTGCACTTGGATTGCGACCAGCCCATCGAACATGTGTAAAAAACGACAACGAGCTATCTATATATATACATATATATGTGTGTGTGTGTGTGTGCCCCGTCTAATTGCTGGGAGTGGCCGATTGGCATTGAATGCCCAGCCACTTGAAGCGTTAAGATCCTTCTTTGATCTCTTCATTGCGCTAACCCCAACCAAACCCAACAAAAATATCCTGTTTTTTTCTCCTCAGCTATAAAATGCAAGTCTGCATTTTTTTGGGCATATCTTAAAGCTTCTCTTAGCTGAATTCCACTTTGTATTTTAGTTTAGTTAATAACTTGCTTTAATACATATGTACATATATATACATATACATATGTATATATATAGATATCCTAACAGACTACTAATTAAATAATTATATAAAAAAATATATTACAATTTAGATTTAAAAACTTATGAAATCGAAACTTGCACAAATGAAATTATCAAATTAAAAGCTAATTTTCTCTCTCCCTCTCTCTCTCTCTCCCTCTCTCTGTCTCTCTCTCTCTGTCTCGCTCTTGCTCTTGCTCTATATGGATCTGTATTGCAGGGAAAGAGCAGAATATCTTCTATTTTCTATCTTAACTTCTGGTTTCTACGTTATCAACCTGATTGATCTTTGCCACCCGAACTTTATGGACCCGCTGGGTTCACTTGGCTCTCTCTCCGCAGGTGCCTTTAGTTATTTAGCGCGACTTTCATAACATGCCACCAAATTTGCATAGTTACACATAAATTGGCGCCTCTGGTTTTATGGACCCGCTGTGCCTCGAGTCCTTTCGATGCCGAACGAGCTCTTGAGCCGAACAATGGCGCTGTCATTGTTGCTGATGCGTAGCTGATGCTCGCCCAGATTTATTGGCCTGCTCTCAATCTTGCTCACGTTCCACGCTGTGTGTCCTGTGTGTCCCATTTGTCCTGTGCGTTGCGTTTAGGAAGCGTGAAAGTGCTCGGATCGAACGTTCGGTCAACAACAAAAGATCCATCGGAGCGGCCACTCCTGACCCAAGATGAGCCAATTTCCTTGCAAAATTGTGCCAAATCTGCGCTCTCTGGACCATGTCCTTCCGTGTCACTAAATTAGAGCAAAATCCTTGCTGTTGGTGGTGGCGTTGGCAGCTGCGCCAAAAAACTGACCGATGCCAAGCCGGACAAGCGTTGCGGCTATTATCCTTTTACCTAAAACCAAATCGCAGGAGGGGAGGATTGAGTGCTGATGTTATTGCTGCTGATCTTGGACAGTTGCTTATTCTTTTCGGCTGTGCCACTGGGCCCGAAAACCAATTACAGCCCAAAGGGAGAGAAAGACAAGTAGAGACAAAAGAGGGCGCCCGACTAGGCAATACTCTGCAGCCAGCTTTCAACGGCTGTCGGCCACAGTTGCAGTTGCAGTTGCAGTTTAAGTTTCAGTTGCATACTCTGCATTTTATGCAGATACAAAGAGAGAGAGAGAGAGAGAGAGTATAAAAAATGGTCAAAGCCAACTCATTTTTTGCCAAAGAAAGGGTCGAAAAAGTTATGTTAAATTTTATTATTATTTTTTGCTTTTTTTTTCTGAAATTATTTGTTATTAAAAGTAAACTACAAATTGGTCTGCCTTTGCTGATTTTCTATTTGCTGCACTTAAAAACGGAGACAGAGAAAGAAAGAGAGAGAGAGAGAAGGAAGCAGACACAGTGAAGACGGCGGATGAGCGAATGATCAGCCAGCTGTGACTCTGAGAAAGTTGAGCGAAGTTGAAGGAAGGCAAAACTTAACCGCAATCATTACACACGCAACTCCCACAAGTGACAAGTGGCAAGTGGCAAGGATGTGTCCTGTGTCCTGTGCCGTGGCTAATTGTCGGAAGTGCAACTACTTAAAGGCTGGCGCTGACTACGCGCTTCGCTGCCTGCTTCTTCAATACGTTCTTGTGAGAGCAGGGTGCAAAGGCACAGACAGAGGCAGTGGCAGGGGTAGTGGCAGGGGCAGGTTCAAGATCCATTCGTCTTTTAAGTTAATTGCCACATTTAGAGTTGTGTTTTGCTCTGTGTCGTGCAGATAAGGCAGCGGCGATAAGGTAGCACCAACAGCTGTGTCCTTAAATATGCTGCAGCAGTTGTTGTTGCTGCTGCTGCTGCTGCTGTTGCTGATGTTGCAACTGAAGCGACTTAGTTGAGATTTGCTTGTAAACCCTTTTTATTTTGTACTTTTGCCAGCACATTGGTCAACCCTAAGTGCCACAAATCTTTGCGCCTTACCTAACAATAATTGAGCTGTCGTCAAAATATTTGGCCAGGCCCTTTAACGATTCTCGAAATTCTCCCCAATTCTCTCGCTCTCTCCATCTCTCTCTCTCTCTCTCTGTCTCTGCCTCTGTCTCTGTCTGTCCTTAAGCTATGCTAATTTTCAAAGACATCGAATATAGAATACACATTTATGATTATGCGCATAACGCTTAATCCCTTTTAGTCGGGCTCACAAATATTTTCATGCGCGATGTCACAACAGACATACATATGTATAACCCTATAACCCTATAACCCCCCGGGATCTATAATGCTTGCGTGTTTTATTTTTGTTTTCCTTTTGATTTTCCATTTTTTTATGCAAATTTTTGACAGACGTTAGGGGTAACAGTGACAGTGACGGTGACAGTGACTGTCGCAGTCAGAGTGAGAGTGCCTGGGCCTGGGTAGGAGTTGTTACCCGTCCGGGTTTGTAAGTCCATTAAGGTGTTACATGGCAACAATCTTTGACGAGTAATTACAGGCTTGTTAGCTATGGTTGCAACAAGCATTTCGCTTTCTTCTCCTCTCCTCTCCTCTCCTCTTCTTACCTCTGCTGCTCTCTGCTGAGGGTGCACATCTCTACGTGGGAAACGTTTTCTTTTTTTTTTCATTCATTCTTTTATTTTTTTAAGCCTTGTCCCGACACATGAACATCATTTATGAGTGTTTGCGCGAAAACAAAAGGATCACAGGATCATAGGATCATCAGGCAGAGGAATCGAAACAGAAAAAAGCAAAAGATCAGTTGTCAATCAAGGCACAAATGTAAATTTCCTTATCGAGCCAACATATTGCATGGCTAATTACTTTCATCCTTGCAGCCCAGCCCATTGCCTATCGTCTGACATCGTTGGCAACATATGCAACACATCTCGAGATATATTTCCCCACATACACATTATATAATTCAAATTTAATATACTTTTAATGATCAATTGGAAGCACAACAACTGTGTGTGGATCAGTTGGCTTCAAATGCTGATCATCAAATTCGGCAAAGAGCTGGAAACTTTTAAAATCCATTTTTCATTATACATAAAGCCAATGTTCTCGTGCAACATAATCAGTTTAACAGATTTCAGTTGCCACAACTAATAATATAATACTTGAATGGGGAAAAAAGAGAACAAATAAATGATAAATTTAAATACAAATGTTCTTCATGGCAAGCCACTGGAACGCATTGAATGTGCTGATGATTTGGGAATACTTTTAGACTCCTAGCTTAAGTTTGACAAGACATATTTCTTCCTCTGTTAATCGAGCCTTGGGAGTCCGACCAACACTCTTTATATTCCACTTGTGCGTCCTATTCTGGAATATGGATCTTGTATATCATCATCCAATTACAAGGTTCATCAGCATGGAATAGAATCCGTACAAAAACAATTTCTATTATTTGCCCTTAGGGGTCTTCATTGGAATACTAATCTTAGCTTACCTTCTTGCCACGGTTGACTTTTACTAACAAATCTTCCTTCTCTGTCAGATCGTAGAACAATGAATGACATAAACTTATAAATGATGAGATTGATGCTTCTTCTTGAAACTTGTAGTTGAAATTACGCTATTCATAACCCATTCAGAATCTGATGTAAAATTTGTAATATGCTTTTGCAGATATTAAGTTGTGCTTCCTCCATTTCATCTATTAAAATAAGTTGTCTTATCTCATCTCTACTTTAGGTATTTGGGTTTTTAGGTTGAAAACAAATAGTGGATGATGATGATCAATAAAGTGGGCAATGCAACAGCGGACAGCGGACAGTGGACAGCAGAACACTTAATTAGACGATAGCATTAAAAAAACAATTGAACGAGTCCTGGCGAGAGAGGGAGGGAGGGAGGGAGAGATGTGTATGATTGCACCCACAACAACAACAGCAAGTTCGAATCGAAATTAAGAAATTACAACAATGCAAGGGTAAGTGTAGCCAGGGGGTAGACAGACAGACAGACAGACAGACAGACAGACAGAGACAATTAGAATGTTTACCAATAGTCAAAATAGTTGAAGCAGCCGAGAAACGCAACTTATCGTAAACTGTCGCACTCCATAGGCAACTATATCAATAACACGGCACACCAGCAAACCAGCAGTTAGGGGCAGCAACGAATAAATAAATAAAGAATACAAATAAAAAAATAAATAAGTAAAAAAAGAAGAGCAGCATTAAGCGAGCAGCAGCAGCAGCGTCAGCTGGACACAGCTCGCTATCCGTGCAGAGCAATTTAATGCAATTAGTGCGATATGCGACACGGCGACCGACAGCCGGACGAGCCATCAGCTTTATATATATATATATATATATATGCAGTACACAGATGCAGATAGCACACAGATAGAGTGGTGTGCACAGGTCTGGCTGTAATTACATAATTACATGGCGATCGGGGCCATGCAACGCGTGTCGAAGGGAACGATAGATCGTTGTGGGTGCAACATGAACATGCCACATGCCTGTCAAGCATTTGCAAACAACACACAATCTACTCATACATATATACATATATATATATATATATTCACTTGACTGATTAATGATATTTTACGTAATCCCATTTGGCGAACTTTGGCTCCATGCTAAAATGCAATCAACCGCAATAATCGCGAAACTGAAAATCGTAATTTGAAATAACAAAAATCCACAAAAAAAAAAAATGAGAGAAAAAAATGCATTAGCTGCTAATGCGTTTGAGCGTTTGAGCGTTTGAGCCTCAACCACCACCATCAAAAATACGCCCCAAGCTAATCCCAGTTTTTCCCATAGTTAGACCCATCCTACATGTAGGATGATCATAACGATGACGACGTGTTAATTTCATTTGATTGACATGTGTCCATGCGGCTGCTCCTATACATACACATACGTATATACACACACATATATATATATGTGTATTTTTTGTAACTTACAAAAACAAAAGGAATTCAAATCAAAATAGCTACATCACGAAAACCCAATTTTGTAGGCACGGGTCCCATTTGACAATTCTGTCATGTAAAAATCTTGACTCATCAACATGTTGTCCGCTGTCTGCTGTCTGCTGTCCGCTGTCTGCTGTTTGATGTGCCCTTCCCAGTTGCAGTTGCAGTCCCTAGTGATCTCATCTGTTCTGATCTAGTTGTGTCCCATTTGGCCAAGCATAACGCTTGTTATTGCAACAGTTTCCTCACTGTCAAATTGTGTGTTGCAAGGACGAGGATGACACCAAACGGGATGTAACTGTCATAAGACATTCTAGGATTGCCTTCAATTAACATACTACTTCAAAACGAGCAGAATGATACACTGAAGAACCGGTTAATATTAATCTTATACCAATCCTAAACACCAATTAAGTAATCTTAAGTCTAGCTGCTGATTGCTTGACATTACTGTAAACTATAAACTATAAACTATACTATATCAACTGACGATCTTAAATACTTAAAGCGTGTATAACTTTTGATTCTGAGCATTATAAACCGATAAAATTGAGCCCAAAACACCAGCTAACCAGCTAACTCCTGTTGATTATCATAAGTCTCAAATTTGTTATTAGTTCAACTTGAAACCGATTTCAGGTCTTATTTTCTGCAGCTAACTAACAGTATTATAATCTTTTGTTGGGCGATATGCACACCGTCAAGGGTTAAACCCCATCGTCGATATTTGTAATTTAAGATCTTGCAATTCATGAGGACGTTTAAGATTCGTAAATTACTCGACTCGATGTACGCGAAAATTGTGCACTGAAGCCAAAAACAAAAACATTACATTTTGCATGGCTCAATCTGTGATATCGTTTTTGGGTTTTGGGTTTTTGGGCTATTCGGGCCCTTTCTCCGCCGGCCCATCGAGCAGGCTGTGACAGGACAGGGCGAAATGTGCTGCATTTGAATCGCTCCTCCTTGCAGCGGGCTGCTCCTTTTGCAGCCTTTCGCTGTCGTGTCATAAGTGTGTGAAAAATTGATAGACTTGTCATTGCCCAGCCCAGTGGGGTGGATTAGTCCCAGACAGTCCCATCGTCTCGTCTCGCCTCGTCTCGTCTCGTCTGTCCGCCTCTTTGTATGCCGTCGCACATAAAATTGCATAAATGTCAGTTGACTGTCATGACAACCTCTTGTGAACGCCCCATAATTTTTATTATTAATGGCATCAGCGCATTATCATCGAACACCCCAAATGGCCCATCAATATTTTCAAGTTTTTATTGGAAAGAGTTGCCGTCAGCGGGTTAACTGCTCTACTCTTCAATTTTAACAGCTTTCGATTTGTGTTCCTGGCCAAGTCTCGTCTAGTAAATCTTTCTATGCAACTTTCTTCAGTTCATTAAACAGCTATTATCGGATTATCTATTTTAGTGCGTTTGGAATGAATATCTTTACTTTTTTTTACAGCTGCTACTTGCTCGAATATCCTCTGTGCTCATCTCCCGTCTTTAAAAACAGTTTCTTTCGATGGAATAAATCGGTCCTTAATCCAGACTTTTTTGCACAGTTTAATTTAAGAAATTTGACGAAAAATTCATAAAATGAATAACAAAAAATAAGAGCATTCATATTGCTCCTGCGGAAAAATCTATTTCATTATATTCGATCTTTCAATCTGTACAAAATTCTCATCGAATGTCATTTTTTTCTGCAATAGCGCGAAAATTTCATTTTTATATTTTTTTAAATTTTAGTATCGAAACAATAAATAATATCAATAATAAAAGGATGGTGAAAGTCAAATCTCGTCAACATATGCATTCTATAAGCGCAATTCTGCGAAACCCAGCGATTTCTATAAAGAATGCGTAATTATTTTACTTTTCTACATTTTTTGCATATTTTCTTTAAATGAAAAATATATATTTACAAAAGAATAAGGGGCTATACAAAATAATATTATATTGAGAGTCAAAATTTTAATTCAAATTGCAAAATTAATGATTTGTTTTTTGATTCGTAAGAAAAAAATCTTAGTTTTGATTTTTTTTTATTATTTGTTTGCCTATAAATACAAACATGCACACATACAAGCGCATATTGGGTTGCTGCATTGGCTAAGTTGTTTCACAACAAAAATGTGTGGCATACTTTTAGGCATACCGTTTGGCTAATGTAAAGCTAATTGATCCTTTCAAATCCAATGGCTTATAAAAATAACGCAAAGCTTGACCATATCAAGAACTATCTGGACATCCGTCGGTTGTCTTTGGCCAGTAAATAAGAGTACGATAAAGGATGATTGTTCTTCAAGCCGCAGAAAGAAGAGAAATTGCCGTGCAGATCCTGTGTAAACAAGCAGTAGAAATCACGAGATGTTACGCATAAAAGCAGTCCTGGTAAGCAGTGCACTGCTTGCTATATTTGAGCCGTCTACATTTAAGCCTAATTTGTTGAAGGTAAAAAACGTTAGGTTAATATCAATATTAAGTGTTTTTATTTGTTGTTTAATAAGTAAAATCATTTATCGTTTTTAACTTGTATGTAGTTCTCTCCTCGCTTATTGCTCATTTTCCGCTTAAAATCTAGTACATAAATAATTTAGGCCTTACTTAACTATAAATTGTTTCAATCGTAGCCGGTTTGCGGGACTCTTCACAGTAAACGGGACACATTTTGAAATGCAAATAAAAAATACTTTTGGATAATTTCAATTGATTAGTTGAATCGAAACAAAGCTTTACCATTGCCTAGCAAATTGTTTACAATCATTTCATATGTTACAAATAATTTAAATTTCATTTCACACTGCTCTTCGTTCGAAAATCGAGAAAAAAAAAACCAGAAACAAAAAACAAGAGGGGAAACGAAAGACTGAGTATAATTCTACGAAAATACAATACACACCAAATAAGTTCACGTTACACATATTTGCTTTGGGCCATCCAGTTGTTTGTTAGGAGTTATTTGTGATAATAAAAAAAAAACACAGAAAATACCCTGCTTAAATTGTAAGAGCTGTAATAGTAGTATGTGTAAAAGTAATGCTAAACATGTATAAGATAAGAAAGCACTTGAATTTCTCTAATGACAAAAGGCAACTTGGTGTTCATTTGATTTTGTATGTCACATATAAAAGCGGCGCTTCAGCTTCAGCTTCTTCCTCCTTCCTCCTTCCGGCCTGCTCCAAGCAATCCAGACTTAACCGCTGCAAGAACACAAAATTGGATAAGTAAACATTAAGCCAACATTTGAGTTTGTCAAAACAAACACTACCCAGTAAAGAAAGCAGCATTTTAAAAGTACATGGCAGGTGAAGTGGGTGGGTGTCTGTGCGGGCGTGTGTGTGTGGGTGTGTGTGTGTGTGGGTGTGCGAATTGCAAAGAGCACAGAGAAAACTATCAACATCAACAAGTAAGCATTATGGGAGTGAGAAACAATCACAAATGATCAGCGTTAGACAGAGAGCGAGAGAGAGAGAGACAGAGAGAGGTAGACTCAAGTAGGGGTAGTCAGTCAGGTGGTAAAAATCATCCGAGCACCAGTTGAGAAACAGATTTTTTGAGACACACAAACAAATGCACATTTCTTACTCTTTTGTTTCTCTGTTGTTGTTGTTGTTGATGTTGTTGTTGACGGTGTTGTTGTTGTTGCTGGTGGTGTGGTTATTATGATTGTTGTTGTTGTTGTTGCTTGCCGCTGATGCTGCTGCTGAATGATATCTCTCTCAATAGTGTTGGTTCTTGGTCTTTTTAGCTGTTGTATTTTTGAGTGCATAAAAGTATTGCTGTTGATTGTTGTATTTTGTATTTTGTTTGCTGTTGTTTCTTGTTTGTTATTTGTTGCTTGTTGTTTGTTGTTGGTGTTTCTTGTTGTTGTTAAGTGTGCGTGCAACTACATGCGCAAAATTCACAGCACTTACTTTAAAAAGTCATTCATATTGATGTAATTTTTATAACTAAATAAAGAGAAATACATAAATGTATATATTGTTGTATGTTTGTTGTATGCATAAGAGAAACAAAACAAAAATCGGAAGAATGTTAGACACAATGCAATTGGTGATAAACATGCGGCTGGGTGAGACTAAAGTGCGTAGGTTACGAATAACAACGCAAAACAAAAACAGAAGAAAAACAGAGACAGACAGAGGGAAGGGAGCGAGTGAGAGGAGAGGATGGGGCATATATATATACATATATATATATATATATGTATAGATGGATAGATGGGTAGGAGTTGTCTACCTTTTGGCCGATGTGGTGCGTGAATAGGGATTCTGCAAGATCTTCGGATGCGTTTCCATTACGCGCAAGAGCAAATTGTCCAGATAATCCTCCAGCTCCTTGACGCGCTGACGTTGCAGCAATGCCTCATTCTCCATTCCATTGGCAATGAGCATCAGCTCCTAAAAGAGAGAGAGAGAGAGAGAGTGTGTGTTAAGCAAGTTGAGACGGCAACAGCAACATGGCGACTTACCTCCCGGGACTTGCCCTCGTATTTTTTGGACAACTGTGCAGAGATCTCGGAGCGACGTTCCGCATGCGAACCGGACTTCTCGTGGCCAATGATGATGCGCTCCGTGGATTTGGGACTGGGCGAATTGCTGCCCGTATCGTTCTGTTTATCTGCGGATATCGATAGTCAATTATAATCGGATGATCGATTAACACAACACACAAAATAAGGTTACTACAGAAGAGGACGCGACAGATGCATACAATGAGAGCTGAGAGCTGAAAGCTGAGAGCTGAGAGCCGACAACTGACTTCTCCTTTCGCGAGGAAGTTACTCAACGAAACAAACTTGCCTAATTATGTTGCCAGTTAAATATTTATTTATACAAATACTTGTTTATTATTATTTAAATCGAAACTGAATCAAAGTAGTTCGTTAAAAGTTGTAATTGAATGTCTGGCGAGAAATTTGAGATTGCTGTTAAAAAGCAAGTTGATTTTCTAAAAGCAAATGAAATTCGAATTACTCCAAAAAATAAAAGATTTTAGATTAAGGTGCACAGGACAGAGACAGAGAGTGAGAGTGATGTACTTTAAGTGAGAGAGAGAGAGAGAGAGATGGAACGCTTTCAATTAGGAATGTGACGCATTAGATGACAGCTCGGATTTGGAAAATTGCTTGATTCGATTTGGAGCGTGTTTCGATTGGAACTGCCCGTGTTTCACAACACTGCGCACACACACACACACACTCAAACACACACTCTCAAACACACTCTCAAACACACACTCTCAAACACACGCAATCACACACACACACACGCCGCACTCCCCGCCGCATTAGAGATACGAGGTACAAGAGACTGAGGTGAATTAAGTTGATTTGAGTTGAGTTGAGCTGAGTTGAGTTTAGGTGGATTAGTGGCTGGACAGTGTTGGCTAGTTTCTTATTTCTTTTTGCTGGGTTTCCTATTTGTGTCTCGATTTGATCTGTGTTTTGTATGCTGTCTGCTGTCTGCTGTTTTTTTTTTTTTGTACTTTCTGTATTCGTTTCGTTTTGTATCGTTTCGTTTGCTTGTTTTTTTTTTTTGGTTTTTTTGGGGTACAACAACAGGAGAGCTGCTCACCTCGCTTATTGCCGTATTTAAATTTGCCCAATCGCTTCTCCCAGCGCTCGCCGCTGCCGCTGCCGCCGCCAATGCTGCTAAACTCCTTGGGCGATTGCTCGGGTGTTAGGAAGTTGTGCTCAATGCTTGGATCTATATCATCTGCGGTGGCAGCAGCAGCAGCCACAATCGGTATCGGAACGGGAGCGATAAATTGGTGATCCTCCACTGGCTGTGGCTGTGGCTGCTGCTCCTCCAGCGAACTGGAGCGCTTGGCAAAGCTCAAGAGTCGTTGATCCTCCTCACGGCGCTTGGCATCGCGACGCCGCTGCTCCTCCTGCTCCCGCTGCAGCTGCAGCTCCTGCTGCATGGCCTCCTCCTCCTCGCGCAGCCGCTGCTCATTCAAACGCAGCTCGGCCTCCAGCCGGGCATCCTCCGCGGCACGCTGCTGGCGTGCTGCCTCCGCCGCCGCCTCCACTTCGGCTTCGGCAGCTGCCTCGGCTTTGGCCACGCCCGGTTGCTGCTCGCCACTTAGCAGACGCGGCTGTGGCTGCGGCTTTGGTGCTGGCTGCTCCAGCTGTGAATTCGATTTGAATGTGGATCTTGACAGCGGCTCGTCCGCAAAGATGGCGGTGCTGTTGCGCTGCTCGAACTTGGCGAAGCTCGCATTGAACGAATCAAAGTTGCGAGAGTCCACTTCCGGCGAGAACAGCGACGAGGAGGGGTTGACACTCTCCTTCTTCTGGTTGTTGTTGTTGTGGTTGCTCCTCTCAGCCAAGGCCGGCGGTGTCTGTTGCACCTGCAACGCTGGCTGTTGCTGCTCCTGCTTTGGCGCCTGCTCCTGCTCGTCCTCACTGTCTGACGAACTGGAGGAGGAGGAGGAGGATATGGTGGAGGAGGAGCTGGCGGCTGGCAGCGTTGGCGGCTCCTCGCTGGTTGCTGGCAACGGCACGCGCGTCTCCCAGCTGCGACGCTTGAGGGAATCGCTGCTGCCACCCATCTCTAAATACTTGCCGCCACCATGCAATTTCGATTCCCATTCATCGGCCACCGGTGGTTGCACTTGCCCCTGCACCAGCCCCAGCCCCAGACCCAGACCCAGCCCTTGTCCCTGCCCTTGATCGTGTCCCTGCTCTTGCCCTTGTCCCTGGACCCGCCCATCACCTTGACCATCCCCCTCGCGCTCTCGTTCCATTTGCAGCTCTTGTGGCGTCGACGGGGTGCGCGGCGGCTTCGAGGGAGGCGGCAGAGTGCGTGCACGAACGCTGAAATCGAGCTCAAGCTGTTCCATTTCGGCAACGATCGATTTGGGATCCTCATCGAGTGTCTCTTGCAATTTGGGCTTACCTCCGTTCAGTTTGCCCTTGGGGCCACCACCGCCATTGTTTGCATTCCCATTGATCAGCAGCGGCGATGGATTGCGCGGCGCAAAATTGCTCGAGGATGAGGAGGAGATCGCTCCCGGTGGCTGCAGACCTGTGCGCTGTATGTTCAGTGAGCTGCCGGAGCTCTTGTGCGACAGATTGTCGAACACAAACTCATCCTCGTCCTCACTGATGACGCCGGGATCGGCTTCGCCGGCACGCTGGCCACGCCTACGACCACTACCGCCGCCGACGACGCCCAAACCGTTGGAGCTATTCGGAGTACCGATGCTGGCAAAGGAGCCGCTAAACGAGCCACTGTCATCGCCATCCTTGTCATGTTTCTTCTTGCTGCGTATGTGCAACTTGGAGCTAAGCGAACCGGCCAGCTTCTTAATGCTCTTGCGCTTCTCGCCCTGGCCAATCGAGAGCAGACTGCCGCCAACAGAGCTGGCCAGCTGGCCAATGGAAGACTTGTGCTTGTCCTTCTTGCTTAGATCGGTCAGCGAACCGGATTTGACAACGAATGCGATGCGCACCTCCAATTCGCCGCGCTCCTTGTTCTTCTTCTCCTTGCCCGGCTTGCTCTCCAGCTTGCACCACTTGGCCCGGGGCCGATCATAGACGTCCATGTCCTTCAGTGGTAGCGTCGCCTGCCCAAGGAACTCATCGATGCCCAGATTGTTGCGATGCAGGCATGTTAGCGTCAGTTCCGCTCGATTGCCCTGATCCGGAATTTTACTAAAAAAAAAAAACCACAATTATGATTATGATCCATATGATATATATATATAATAATATATAGATACTCACAGTTCGCACTCCTCGTTCCAGTTGACGCTATTCTCGGCCTTGTCCTTGACCGATGTCTGGTACTTCTCCTTCCCCAGTGCAATTGTGACAAAGCAATTGTTGGTGCCATTCTTGCCCTTGGTCAGAAGACCTCGCGCACGCTGAACTATGTGTGTGAGAGAGAGAGAGAAAGAGAAAGAGAGAGAAACGATTAGAACAGGGAAACAACAGTAACAGAGATTTTTCTGAGTAAAATATTAAATATCATTATTAATTATTTATTTTATAACGAGTGAGCGATGGAGCCAGTAATGTAAGTGAGAGAGACAGTTGATTGATCATATATCATATACAGTGAGAGACAGCTCAAATAGACCAGTGACAAAGAAAAAAAGTAATTGCCTGCCATCAGCTAATTATTCATTATTTTTCAAAAATTCCAAAAACCGATGGTAGGTACATGTATTAACCACCAATATGAATGTATGAACCTAACAAACTGACGTTTCCCCACCTGCACCCAGGTGTTCACAATATACCTGGTCCAAATAAGTTGCAGGCAATTACTTTTTTTCTTTGGCACTGGTCGATTTGAGCTGTCTCTCACTGTATATCGTCTTCTTTTGTTTATGGGTTTTTTAAAATGTATAAAAGAACCTTCTCGGAAACGAAATTTTGTAACTGTTAGTGAATAGTTTATAGTTGTCAACAATTACTTAAAACCATATAATTTTTGATTTTCGATCAAATTCACAATGCTACACGATATCGAAATCGCCGACATCCCAAAAAATAATTCCATTGTTCGGGAAATTGCCAGACAAGGTCGGCTCAACACGTGTAAATAACTTTGTCAACATATTTGCTATTTGCTATTTGCTGTTATTTGATTATTAAGATAATCGCTTAGCGCACGCAACTTCAAATTCATTTGCTCCACGACAATGCCTTGTTCATTTCAGTTTCTGTTTCTGTTTCTGCTTCGGATCTGCTGTCAACAGCTGTTGTAAGCCAAAAATAGCGAAGCGAACCCGGGGATGACTTCATTTTGATTTGTCCGTCTTCATTTCCGGCAGCTGCCCAAATTATCAACATCAACAGGAAGAAGAAGAAGAAGCCGGAGCAGAAGCAGAAGATTTCGAGTGCGTCGCCAATAATCCAAATACAAAATTCGCAAATTCGTTTTGGGGGAACTTGACTTGGGTTACTCAGTTAGTTCTTCTTCTTCTTTGCAATCTCAGCCGGCGAAAAGTCAGCCTAAAGAGTCGAGTTTCACTGCTTGAGAGAGCGGCTGGCTCGTGACCTCGACTAATCCAAAACTTAAAACCATAGTCATACATATACATAGATATAGCCCAAGCATCCGGCTGATATGGAAACCGCAGAAAATGTTGCTTTTGGCATTGTTGTATTTGTGGTGCGCAGAAAGTCGCAGCATTGTGTTTGGGGGCGACTTGAGATTTGTTAGTCTCTGGGTCGCTGGTTCCAGTCCACTTACATATATGCATAGGCAATTCTCAGCTCTAATTATGCCACACACACACACACACACACACATATATATAAATATTCAGATATCCATCATAAATTCAGCAGGAATACATTAGACTCTTAGACTACTCAGATGATCAGCAAAAAACAAAGTCGAGCTTGGCATACTTGCAGCACATCAGAAATCAGAAATCAGAAATCATCTATATCAAATTATAAGTATATGAAATAAAAACAAAATGATTTCTGATCTTGTCCAACCACCAACCATTTGCCATCTGCTTAAAGTTCTGATCTATTTCTACACTTGTTATTTTTCTTATTTTCTAAGGTTTTTTTTTCTTCTCATCTATTTGAAAAGTAAATTTGCATTGAATTAATGAAAGTATTATTAGCATAAAGTATTAAGGTTGCCAAATGAATTGGAAAATTATGAAAAATGCAATCAATCAATTTTTTTAACTTATTGAATTAATCGATTCACAATGACTATTGGTTGACTATGATTATAACACAATTGAAATGTGCTTGCCACAAATTTGTTAGACAAACTCGAATTGCGTAAATTTCCGACTCGTAACAGCAACAACAACAACAGCAACAACAACAACAACAACAATTACTTGGCGTAAAGTGAAAAGCGTTCAACAACGAAAACCTTTTTATGCACAATTTCTTTGCCGTTTTCTTTTTTGCTGTTTTGCTCATTACGAGCGAAAGAAGTGCCAGCTGCCAGCTGCCTGCTGCCCACTGTGGGCGTCTTAACGCCCAATAATAATTATTATTGCATTAACAGTTTTTTTTTTTTTTTTGCTTTTGCAGTTTTGCTTTGGACCCGCATTCATCACTTGCTGTTGCTGCTCGTTTTGGGTACCACATGTAAATAGAGAGACACATAAATACATACATAACTTAAGCCAATTTGGGAAGTTTTTGCGACGACATCGCCAGTCAGTCAGCCAAGCTATAAGTGCATATGTACACAGTGTATATATATATATATACATATGTATATATCAAATATGTACACACTTTTGTATTTAATTGAGGCTAAACACAGCCGGCAACAAAAAGCAGTTAATAGCAATTCTAGATGAATGGATAGATGGGCATAGAATAAAGCCAATGTCTATCGCCAAACCGGTTTCATCATTCCGGCAGCTGCACGAGATTGTGATTGAGTTCATATATACATATATACTTATATAAATATATCACTAGCACAGGACAACAAAAATGTTTGCTGATCAATTTGAAGTAAATAATGCCAAATAATGAACTGTATATTACAATTCAAAGTACCTGTCTGGCAAAAAAATAAATAAATAAGGCTAAAATGCCAGCACTGATGATCACATGCCAAGCAGTCAGGGCTGATGAGAGATGCGAAACATGCAAATGGCTGCCCACCAAAATAGAAATGGCAAATGGCAAGAGGCATAAGGTAAATGGCAAAATGCTGAAATATGCCAAACTGCTGACAAAAACAAAAACAAAAACAAAAACGAAGAGTGGCTGAGAGCGAACAGCGAAACAGTTAAGCTGCTGCTTTTGTTGTTGTTGTTGTTGTTGGCCGCTTTCGTTGGACGTTGGATTTGTTGCTTGTTTTAAGGCACGCCATGAAAATTGATTGTGAGTTGGAATTTGTTCATCGGTCGCAATTCGATCATCGATATTTTATACATGGAAACGATCGAAAAATGTTGTCTGCCCTTTTTTTTTGTTTTTTGCAACTGTTACACTGTTAATGACGAGCGGTGGGCGTAGACCGAAGGGGGCACGGAGTTACGGAGGGGGAATTAACAAACAAAAACTTTCGACACGTAATTGAGTGCTTGTCGAGAGCAAACAGAAGCCCAAGCTAGCAGCGCGCTGGCGTCATCAATGAATTGTGAGCAAACACACATACAAGCGAGAGAGAGAGGGAGAGAAAGAGACGTATTGTGTTTGTGTGTGTGTGTGTATGTAAGAGAGAGCGTGAGATTAAACATAGCGAGCAGGTGAATGCATAGTGGGTAGTCATTGTCTAAAAACCCGCACAAGTCAAGACTCAATCTTCGAGCAATGGTTGTTTATATGTTAATGTAAATTGATGAACGTATGTATGCATGTATCTAGTTATATATGTATGTGTTTGCATGTATTAAATAAACGAAATATTTGCATGCAAAAAGCTAACAGCATTTTAGCCTCAACAACTTTTTCTCCCTGCTCACATTCCAGCTTAACAATAAAACAAGAAACCATGCTTATGTGTGTATATGTGTATAAATGTATATATATATATATATGTGTGTGCGTGTGTGTATGTATCTATAAGTGCAGCAGGCATTGGCCGGCTTTGTTCGGGAAAAGTGTGGGCGGATTCTCTATACACATTCAATTAAGTGCAGTGTTTACAGATAAGTATAAAGTTCTTGCTCTCGACACACCTTCAAATAGTATCATATGATTATAGATATCGATATTACACTGAACAGTCCAAGTAAACATTTCAAGCAATTTTCAAGCCAGGCAAGTGAAAGTCACAAAAAAAAAACTATTGAACTTTATACAATAAGTAAAACAACTTAAGAGACACATTGAGCAATGTCATTAGCTATGAGAGATCACTGCAAATGCTAACTTCAAGTGACAAATATTAAAAACTCTGTGTAAACTGAGGTTGGGGTTATTTTATGGGACAAAGAAATATATTTTTATTTTCCTTTAGTTGTAAAAAAAAAACGATAATTATCAGTGTGCATAACACGTACACAAAACGAAGAAAGAAATGAATTCAATATTACTCAGTCAACACTTCTGGTTGGCAATGATTCAGGCTTACAATAGGACTGCTGTTAGCAATATTTACCATATACCTATGTATTATAGAGCATAGAAAACATATAAAATAAAAGTTATCATTGATCTTTTTCAAAAATATATATTCGGATTACAAGATTACAAAACTTTAACATAAACATTTCAAGTACACAGTTACAACAACAACAAGCTGTACGGAGTATCAGAATTAACCGTTTCTCCCATTATTATAGCCAACAACATTTATGTGTATGAGTAAGCATGAATGGAATTTGAAAACAATTTGTCATCTGCGCAAAACCCTACGCATATATACATATATATATCTAAAGCGATAATAATTCATTCGAATTTTGATACTCACACATATATACATGTATATATATATGCATATATGTACAATGCGCACTGTGGACTCCACCTTTATAGCAACAAGTATTAGTGCCTCGACTCGTGCATACCCAGTTCCTCACACACTCTTCTGGGACTTCAAGTTCAAGTAAAGAAAATCAATTCATTTGAAGATTATCAACTAGTTATCGAATTTCATATTATATAGAAAAACAAACAAATTTTCTTGCTTCATCACGATTCCAATTGTGGCAGACCGGATACACTTTATATATGATACTTATTTCAGACATATGCTTAACTAAAATTTCAGTTTGTTTGTTTTTTCTTGCTCAATGCACTTGGATTCCCTGTCAGTCAGTTGCATGTTGCTGCAGGGTATCAAAGCTGTAATAACAATGCAACTGCTGCCAGCAATTGTCGCATTGTTGACTTTTGTTGGCTCTTTTGGCTTTTCTGCTGGCCTCTATGTTTCTCTTGGCGGAGGTCAACACTGGAGGTTAATTAATTTCAATGAAATCATTGTCAAGTGGTTATTGCTGCTATATTGCAGTTGTTGCTGGTTTTCGCTGTGAGTAGTAGCAAATTTGATTCTGATATTTTGCATTACATTACATCAACAAGTTTGATTATGTGCCAAATAATAATAATAATAATAATCTGTTGCAATTGCATTGCGATTGGAATTCTTTGGCAATCGTCATCGTCATCGTGATCATTGTCATCATCATTATCATCTATCTGTACAATTACATTCAATTATCTTGCGGGCGCTTAAGAACGCAGCAGTGAAACTCGGATAAAGAGGAGGAAAAATCCAAAAATAATAACAATAAAAGTAAACCTTTGCTGCGCGACTGTTAAGAGTGGCAGCGAACCGTTAAGCGTTAAGCGCCAAGCGACCTTATTCAAAAGACAACGATGATGGGCGGGTGCGTGCGACATTGAGGGAGCCGCTGTCGTTGTTGTGACTGCTGCTCCATCTGCAACACCTTCACGTTGCTCTGGCCAATTGGTTGCTGGCTGCTCGCTGCTCGCTGCTGATTCAGTTCCAACAACAAATTTCAACTGTGCGCGCAGCAGTTAAAACTCACATTACCACAAACCAATGTAAAAATTCCCAACACGCACTTTGAGAGTTCGCCGTTCTACTTTTCGACACTTGGCGCCGCGATGTGTGCTGGAGAAGAAGAGAGAGAGAGCGAGTGCGAGTGCGAGAGAGCGAGTGTGTGAGAGAGAAATTGAGATGAAAACGGTACAACTGATACTGCTACTGCGAGGCCAATGCTCCTCCTCGTCGCGTCGCTGCTCTCCTCGCATGCATGCTAATGAGCCAATGAGCTCGGTCAACTCAATTGCCACAGCTGCATTTGAGATACACACGGATAACCAGAGACAGATATACATCCAAGATACTCGCACACACACACACATATATATACACACATATATATATGTATGTATTAAAATCAAATGTTTTCAAATTCGCTGTGCTTGGCTTCGTTTTTTTTTTTTTGGTTTTGATTTTGTTGTTTTAGTTTCCGTTGGCATTGGGGCCACGCTTTACATATATATATACATATGCCTATATATATATATAAATATATATTTAGACAGGTAAATGTGTATTTCCCAATTGTCACCAGCGCATGCTCAGCGGCCGGTGCCTTTGTCTTAATGTGCTTTGGTTTTTGTAGCCAAGCAACACAAAAACAGATGCTGGCCATTAAAAATTGGCCAACTGAATGGATATTACTCTTCAATTCTTTGTTAACTTGCTTATGCATGGAGGAGTGACATATACATATATATATATATGTATGTCTGATCTTTAGCTTTGCTTAATAAATGAATGAATGAATGTCGCTTTTGATGATGAGCATTGTTTGTTTCTCAGTAATTTATTATGTTTGCTTATTTTTATATTTTATTTTTTGTGTTCCCAGGGCATAGTGAAAATTACCGTTTCAGTTTGTTAAACATTTCAGACTTCCGGGCATACATATGTGTGTGTGTGTGTGTGTGTGTGTGTATATACTTAAGGGGATTCCACAATTTGAACTCTTGCCGAACATTAATGACTGCTCTTTATGTAATTTCTATAATTCTTTGGCTTTCATCTTTGGCTCGCTGGCAGAAGCAAAATGCGTAAGCACGTTAACACGAGAGTTGGAAACCCGTTAAGAGAACAGCATTTCATAATAAACATTCAACAACAATTAGCCGCAATATCATAAACTACAGCTGCAAATAGCAACCACAGCAACATCCACATTAATAATAGCCGAGATCGTGCGAAAATACTGATTTATTGCGCTCCACCATGAAAACATAAAAACAACAAAACAACAAAGCAACAAAACAACAAAACAACAAAACAAAAAACAAGCCAAGGAAAACAACCTCTTTTAACCAAGTTGAAGAAAGCACACAACGAATAACGAAAAAAATATGAACCGAATGCAACTCTGTGCGGCATATCATATCATATCATATCATATCATATCATATCATATAATTTCATTTCATATCACATATCATATCATATCATATCATTTCGTATCATTTCTTTTCTTATGAATATTATATACGATGCACCGCCCATCAAATACGGAACGCCCTCGATTATCAGATACCCTGGACCCAAGCCATACACGTCGTACATATACAAAAACAGTGGATCAATATTATGTTACCCGATAAACAAGATATATCTTCAAATGGTGACTCTAATTGATATGGGTAATCGATTGAAAGAAATGAACCTGATCTGCGCATGATATACGATAACTTATATTCCTTAAGATCGACTGGTTCAACACAACTCTTTATGCTGATCAAGAATATATATATGTATATATTGAAGTGATACCTGGCACTGCCAATTGCAGGGTATACAAAATGCAAAATACTCGTATTTCACTTCTTCTTTCTCAACAACTTGCATTCCTCTCTTTATCCCTCCCTCTATCTCTCCCTCTATCTCTCCCTCTATCTCTCCCTCTATCTCTCTCTCTCTCTCTCAAAATGAAAGAGGTAATTAAATGCATGTTGTTTTCAAATTGGGAATTGTTGCTTGACCACGTAGAACCAATTTAAGCACTGCTTCTTGATATGTTGATATGCATGCAGCAAAAGGTCAAAAGAATCTTCATTTGATTTGCGCTGAGTTGCTCAGTTGCACAGTTGCACAGTTGCAGCTGAAGTTGTTGCTTGTTTAAACTGGAAATCCATTGATGCGACAGGAGGCAGAATGGAATTGAGTGGAATTCAGCTGGGCTTAGTTGACTTAGTTGAGTTGAGCTGAATTGAGTTGAGTGGAGATCCGATTTCAGACCCGTTTTCATTCATTCCGTTTTGCATTCACATTCACATTCACATTCGATGCATTCGCTTCTGCTTCTGCTGCTGCTGCTGTTATTCAGCGGGAATCGTCGCCAACTGGGTCGGGGGCAATGAAACGTAACTGTTTCGCATAAGTGCATTCAGCGGACAACGCCGCCAGCCCACTTGCAACAAACAACAAACAATTGCAACAAGTGTGCCTAGATATGCATATGCACATCAATACATATACATATATATATATATATATATACATATATATACATATATATATATATAAATTAAGATTATCCTTTTGATTTAAACTTGTATTTATAAAATTAGCCATCGCAATGGAAACTGTTACACATTTATATAACTCGATTATTAAGATCATTCACTGCACAGCACTTTTCCTTGACTTAAATATTATTCATTTAATCAGAGTTTAAATCAAAGTATTCGATTCATTCAGTTGAAGTAGAAAAAACAAACATTAATTTTAAAAAATCACACAATCGAAAATTTCAAATTTTATACGCTTGCAAAGAGCGATATCCGCAATCCCATCATATTCATTCCTGATCCTTCCTGCTAGCCGACTCGATGTAGACATGTCCGATATAAAACAAATTCGGTAAGGGTATCTCATTGTCGGTTTGCCTATTTTTTTATATGTGTGTTTTTTTTTTTTTGGGATTGGCCATGTGCGTGTCTTTTTGATGTTGTTGTTGAAGTTGTTGCAACTTTGTTTTTCTCTCCTTGGTGGTTGCTTAATGGAATGTTTGTTTGTTTGTCTATTTGGTTGATTGGTTAGTTTGATGGTTGTTTGTGGTCTGTTTTTGAAATTGCACAATATTCACTGTAGACTGTTGCTGTTGGCGTAACTCCTCGGGCTGGGCTCCAGGAATTTATGGCTAAAACACGCACGCAATTGGACCACCAGCAGCAAAGTTTTCAAAAACAGCCGCAAACTTTGGAAACAGACGACGAACGGACGCATTACAAAAGTACAAAGCCAAAGAAGGGGAAAACTCATGGGGGAGGGAGGTGGTGGTGAAGGGGAAGGGGCAAAAAGCAAAGGAGTGCCAGTTGCCAGTTGGGAGTGGCGTCATTACATTCTGTTTTTGTGGCAAGTAGTCCACCAGATGCCCATTAAATTAAAAGAGGATTAACAGCAAACAATTAATTAAAGTAACCCAAGTCCATTCCAAAAAGTGACAATTAAAATTTGATTGAAATATTCAATTCGTAAGCCATTCAAATCGTTTTTTCAAAGAGTATCAGAAACAGGTGTTTGTGATTCTATCTCTTTATGTGCCTGTGTGTGTGTGTGTGTGAGTGCGCGTATATGCGTGCGTGTTTAAGGTGTGTGCTCATCACAAGTGCAAATATTAATACAATGACTATGACAAATAAAATGAAAACAGAAACAGACACTTGAATTATTTTATGCTCTGCCAACTGATGGCTATGGCCTAAACGAGGAGAGTGGTGGTGGGGGGGAGCGGCAAAGGGGTTGGTATAGCTGATGGCGCGCTTATCAAGAATGCAAACAATGCCAGCAGACAGACACTAGAGAGCAGCTCGAAAAATAACAGCAAGAACAATCCAACGGATTTGTTAATTAATTGACGTCAACGGCTCTGATGATGACAATCGCTGTTATGGCCGCAACAACATGGCCAGAACGAATGAATCTCATTGATTCCAGTCAGTTCAATTTTTGTACGCGTACCAAATTTTAAATTTGTTGCCTCAAAAGAGCATTCAAGTTGCGGTTTGTCTAGATATGTTCGATTGCTCGATTACTGGAGCTGTGCAAATATTCGAATATATTACAAATACACACATACGTACGCACACATGTACAGCAAGTTCAAGGTGGAAAGGCAAACGCAAAAGGGACAAACAATGGCAGAGCAAACGATCAATTTAGCTAGCTATGTACCAAATGTATCTCTGTACAATATGTACCAAATGTACCTCTGTAGAATATGTACCAAGTGAACCTCTGTACAATATGTACCAAGTGTACCTCCGTACAATGTGTACCTATGTACAATAGGTACCTGTGTGCTTATCAGTGTATGAGTTTTATATTTATGAGCTCTTCTACATTTTGTGAGTCATATTTACCTATTCATCAACAGCAGTTGACTAAATGTGTGTGTGGGTGTGTATGTATAGAGATACAAACACATGTGCATTAGCACAATATTGCACTAATGGTCATTAAAGTTAATTATACTTTGCACACAATATGCAATGTGCATTTTATAAACTTGACTGAGAGCGATCAGATAGAGAAACAGCAAGAGTAAATTGCGCAGGTTTTTTTTTTGTCTTTTTTTATGTTGCCTTTTGTGATTTTGTCAGGAATCACGAAACTGAAATTTGAATGCTGATTTTGCGCTAGCCCAAAACAAAACAACAAAAACCTGCTTAGTTCAATGGAAAAAAAAAGCAAAAACAATGTACAATGTACAAAAGCATACGCGAAAGAATGCGACAAAGAAGAAAAGGCGGAATCAAAATAAATCAAATATGCGCGCCATGTGCCACAAAGCGCGTCGAGTAGAAATCAATCAAAGAAAACATGAGAATATAGCGGGAAGAGTGGGAGAGGGAGAGTGCGAGTAAGAGGCGTAGGAAGGGAGGAGTTTTGTTTTGAAAGTTTTGCACGATGAGTAAGAAACGACAAAAGCTTATCGCATGAGCACTGAAAATGGCAAATGCCAAATACCAAATAAATACATGCCACATAATCTTATCAAAGTAATTTACTGATACTGGGCCAAATACATTAAAAAAAGAGAAAACCGGGAAAACTGGCAGCAAGCAGCGCCGTTTGACGAAAAGTGAAATTTGAAGCAACCAACCAAATTTGAGGCAATAACTTGCAATGTTTTTTTTTTCCAACACTAATAAAATCTCTTGCATATAAAAATGTACAAGTGTGTGTGTGTTGTTTGACAATAAGAAGCATAATGCGCAATTCGACCAATTAATAGTATTTAACGTAATTCAATTGGTTTTGCGTTTAAATAATATTACACACACACACGCACAGAGACAGAGAGAGAGACTTGCTCTCTAAACCAGTTTTGAGGCTTAATGCGATATTTTTTGGGAGCGTCATCTCTGAGTTGTTATTTATGCAACGGCATTTACAAGTGTGACCAGCTGACTAAAGACAAACATTCAGGCAGAGAGTGAGCGTGAGGGAGTGAGAGAGAAACACCTGCACTTACCAGTTACACTGCAATGTGTTGGACTCCACATAGCGCAGCTAGCAGCACCCTTTGCAGATCAGCGAGAAACAACAACAACAACAACGCACCAAAATTCGTTATTTGATGTGATGGTAATTATTGGTGGAGCTTTGTAAAGGGCAGGGACTCAGTCTCTTATCGAATGCACTTGAGCGCATTAATATTTCAATTAGGGCACAGCAGGTAACACAGTAACAACAAAATATGCACACTGTTCGACGCGTCGCGTTCCTTGTTTTTTTTTGTAAATATGTCTTCTATATTCTGTCGAAAAGTAACACAAAAAAAAAGTAAAATTAAGATGCACAGGCCACACGCGCTTGCCCGACAGCTCCGGTGTATGTGATGTCTGAAATGAAACTGAAAACAATCGATGTACTACTGCAGCACTATCGATATTAGCACTGCTCGATGTGCTAAATAATACACAAAACGCAAATGGTCACCCGCATTGTCAACTATCGATATATAATCGATTCGTGCTTTTGCAAACTTGTCTATACGAAAGAAATTATAAAAAACTTAATTTCATTACTTTCTAAAAAGTGCTTCAGTGTTGTTTATTATTTGTAGTAGCTGTTTGTCAATTGATTTACTTATTTTTAATTAAACTCAATTTTTAGCAAATGGAGCCGATGACACTTGGCAGTCCTGTCAGTAGTCCGGGCAGCAATCAAAGCCAATATTTGCCGCCATTTCTCATGGGCGATGGCCACACAGTGACGCCTCACAACAACACGCTCTCCCCCAAACTGGGACGCTATAGCACCTGCTTTGGTAAGTAATTGCCAATCTATTTGCAATTGGTAATAAATATGCCAATCTATTTGCAATTGGTAATAAATATGCCAATCTATTTGCAATTGGTAATAAATATGCCAATTTACCCGGTAGCTACATCTTCCGGCAGCAACACACCGCAGGAGACAGGCTACAGCAATCCGCAGGCTTTCAATCGATCCGGTTCGAATCGTTCGCTCTTTGCCGGCTCCTCTGGTGGTGCTCCTGCTGGTGCTGGTAGGACAAACAATAGTCACCAGCTTGGTCCGCCCACACAGGGACTATTCGAAACGCTCCACGCCGATCAGATGCCCACCATGCAGCAACGCAACCATTTGGCCATGTTGCAATCACCGCTATTGAACAGCTCCAACTATAGTCTAAATCAGAGCGGACATCCGATAACGACACAGCTAAATGATTCGTATGTATCGAGTGCACCAAATGCGGTGAATGCATCGATGCGTGCCCTATACTCGCCACTTGGCGCCACAATGTCGCCGCAGGCAGGTGGCCCTGAATTTTGGGTAACCATATTTGGTTTCTCGCCTGGCTCCAAGTCGATAGTACTGCATCATTTTGGGATGTGCGGCACAATCGTAGATGTGGTGGATGCGCCGCAGAATAGCAACTGGATGCACATCCGCTTTACGACGCGCATCGAGCGGAGCAAGGCACTGAACTACAATCAAAAGATAATTGCCGGCAATATGATGGTTGGCGTCATCCCTTGCACCGACGGCAGCTTCATCGGCAAGGAGAACGCCCGAGTGGATGGCGGTGGTGACGAGGCTCCCGAGGTTACACCGGCGTATAGGCCAAGGATGCGTCCGCTTGCCCAGGAATCATACATCAATGCCCAGTACGACACTCAGGTGTCGCCCAACAGGCAAAATGTGCCCCATAAGAGTTCCGGCCTGATGAACAAGGCGATGGATCTGTTATTTGGCTGGTGAATGTCTACCAATGAATGCAAACAAAATGTTTATTGTAATTTTATTGCTTATTGCACCCACACACACACGCACACACACACTCATACACACATTGTCTTGAAAGTTAAACAATAAAATAATTCATGAATAAAATATACAGTTATATATAGATATCGATATAGATAGATGGATAGTCAGACATGGTTGTTCTATCGAAATGGTATTGCTTTGCTCCGTTTATACTCAAGCTACAGTTGCCACGCCCAAAATTGACCATCCGCCCACACGCCCGCCCGCACGCTTATAGATTTTATGATTATTTGTGTTTTCCCCCCGTCGGCCCGAGCATTTACTTATTTGGGCTCCACCTGGGCCGTCTCCAAATCCTTCATTTTGGGATAGGTAATTGAGCGACTGTCGAGCTTGGACTGTGCCCACAATATCAACTTGAGCAGGAACATCATCTTTGGCGTCGAATCCTCGCTGTGCTCACTGCGCAAAATGGCCGCGTTCAGCTCACTGGCGATCTTTTGCCTGTACGACTGCTCGAGCAGATCGGCAAAGGGGCTCTCCTGCGGCTTCTCAAATGCCAGCAGGGCCAGTGTGCGCTCCAGCTCGAAGCGTATCTCCTCGCCCGACTCCGACAGCTTGGACTGGGCAAAGACGAGTGCCTCCTCCACTTTGCCAGCGCGAATTAGCTCAATCAGTTGCAACTGCTGCAAGTGGAAGAACAAATAGATCTCGCTGCCCAACAGATTCGGGTGCAGCTGATTCACCAGATCTGTGGCCTCCTCAATGCGGCCCTCCTGCACCGCCTCGCGTATCAGGATGCGATCGTCCAGGCTGCTCAGCTCCACGCTTGGCTCCAGTTCCGCTTCGTGCTGGAACTTCTCGGCTGCCTCCTTGAAGCCCTCTGCACAATACACACGCATAAATACATATTTATATATAGATCAAAAATATATATGTGGATACTGTGTCACCTGTGACCAAGTAGTTCATGATGAGACGATTCATGTCGGCTTGCTTGAAGGGGAACTGCTCGAGTCGCTGCAGCCATTCCTCTTTTGTGATGGGCTCACTTTTCTCATTGTAGCTCATTTTCTTGTTTTTCCGTATTTTGCCAATTTTGAGGCCGTTATCTGCAAACTGTGGGGAGCGCTAAATAAGTGCTTATTTGACTGCGTATTTGCTATTTCCTTTTTTCCACCACTTAATTACGCTTTTCAGTTTTGCGTTTTGCGCAACACACTAAAAAATATATATTTCTATTTCTTCTGTAAGCAGTTTGTTTTTGGACACACAAAGCCAATGCCGTCACCTCAACGCTAGCGATAGCCTAAAAGTATTCGATTGGCAAGTTGGCAATCGATAGCTTACCTTATACGATACCTGTACGATTTCGTCAAGAGCAGTAAATCGTACGTTTCAGATAGCGCAGAGACTCAATAAAAAAATATAAATAAGTATCTATAAGCATGTAGATAACTATTGATTGGATCAACTAATGTAAATAGAATAACTAGTCCTAAGCAAACAATACCGTTTAAGAATTTGTATATAAGTCATGCATTTTTACTTAATAAATCAGTACGAAAAGATCTCCTGACGTATTCATTCCGTTTAGCCTAATTTGTTCCAAAGTACCGATTGCGGCGACACTTTGTTATTGGTGCATGAACCGGTAGCATACAAAACGATACTTCAGCATCCCAAAGAAGTGCTTATGCATTTCTTATTCAGATACCCTTAGCTAGCTATCGATATTTAAATCATTTGTTGCGATATAAATTCAAGGCAGTGAAACTGCTTCCGATATATTTCCGTTACAGAAATCTATATAAATTTGCAGATTAATAACTGATAACTGATAAATGCATTAATGATCTAGTTTATTAACTGTATCAGGCAGAAGGAAGCATCTCCGACCCCAGCTCAGCATCTTCTAAAAGTACATAATATGCACATGCATAATATCTATCGACTGTCCATCATAATCGGATAAACACAGAATTTATAGCCCAAAATATATTCTTTTATTAATCTCATTTAGATCAGCAGACGCAAGCAAGCTTTTTTTTACAGTGTAGTCCCTGCGCCTGCCATTAGAAGACCTTCTTTGGGTGCATATCTATTTAAATGGAAGTTTGCCAATAAAACTAGAATATATGTCGAGCTCACTCGACTACAGCTTTCTCACTTGTTAAGTTGCGATTTAGCGATTTGGATTTTATCAAACTGAACCAGTTGCTGCCCCAGCTGCAGCTCCAGCCGCAGGCCCAATCGCAGCTCCCGATCCAGTGGCAGCTGAAGGTCAGTTTTTCCGATTGCCGCGTCGCCGCATGGAAGCGGTGCACTTGGGGCAATACCACTTGCCCTTGGGAGGCTGGGTGATGCCGACGCAAGGATAGTGGAACCATTCGTAGGGGCAGGCATCGTTGTCGCAAGCAACCATATCGCCATACGACACTTGATTGCAGGTGCAATAGCGCGGCTCATTGGGATCGTACGACCATTCGCCCTCCTGCGCCTGCTCCACAACCAAACTAGCGTCGCTGATGGTCAGATTGGTGACCGGCGTCAGCGTACTGCTCGGCAATCCAATGGCTGTCGCTGTGACGCTATTCACAACCGGCAGGGCAACGGACGATGCGGTGGCTGCCACACCAGCCACAGCAGCAGCTGCCACTGGTCCATGAACAGTTGCCAATTGTTGTTGCTGTTGTTGTTGCTGTTGTTGTAGTTGTTGTTGTTGTTGCTGTTGTTGTTGCTGTTGTTGCTGCTGCTGCTGTTGCTGTATACTGACAGCGACGGGATTAAGGGAGAGTGCTCCATGTGTGGCGGGATGATGCAGTTGACCGGCATGTGGTATAACAGTTGCAGCAGATGTGCCACTCGTCAGTATGTCCACAGAGTCCACGCTCATCGATGATGTGGACGATGCAATCGAGTTGCCCGACGAACCATCCCAGAATTTGACAGCGATGCCGCCAGGCATCGATATGCTGGCATTTAACTTTCTGCAATGAATCAAAGAAAATACGAGATACGTTTAGAGTTAGTTCCACTTGGTTAGTAAGTTCCATTTACTTCTTGTGCTTCTTATCCTGATGATGGTGCTGATGATGATGATGATGGTGATGATGATGATGTTGCTGTTGTTGTTGTTGCTGCTGCTGTTGTTGTTGCTGCTGCTGCTGCTGTTGTTGCTGCTGCTGCTGTTGTTGTTGTTGTTGTTGCTGCTGCTGCTGCTGATGTTGGTGATGATGATGCTGATGTTGTTGTAGCTGCTGCTGCGGCTGCTGCTGATGATGTTGGTGTTGCTGTTGTTGTGGCGGTTGCTGTTGCTGTTGTTGCTGCTGCTGCTGCGGCTGTTGCTGCTGCTGCTGATGATGATGATGGGAATGTTGATGTTGGCCGCTGACCATCGTTCCAGCTGCTGGCTGCATGCTGCTATGCTGGGCTGCTGCTGCTGCCGACCAGAATTCGTTGCTGCCAGCGACACTGGCAACATGATGAATCGCCTCAAAGCTGGCCTTCAGGCTGGCCGTGCGTCGTCCCTGTGGCATCTGTTGTGTGGCAACGATCGCTTGACTCGCCGCCGCTGCAATGGCACTCGAGGCAGATGCACCGCCACCCAGCTGATGCAGATTGTAGCTAACCGTCGTCGGATTGCCATGGCCGACATGGCTGCCGGGCACACCTTGAACGCCGGCACCCACACCTGCACCGACAACAGCTACACCTCCACCCACAGCCACATTATTGCTGGCGGCAACACCAGCAGCAGCTGCTGCTGCAACAGCTGCCACGGCTGCGGCAACATTCGTAGAGCTATTGTTGCTGGTGCTGCTGCTGCTGTTGGCGCCGATAACGCTGTGCGCGCCTAGATTTGTGGGCAGCTGACGCACAAGATTGCCAGCAACAGCGGCATTAACCACATTCCCGGTGGCACCGCTGCCAGCCACCATGGGTAGGGCGACGTGGTGGGTTATCGTGTTCACATGATTGCCAACGACTGGAATGACAAGGCTGCCGCCACTGTGGGTGCCAGCGTGATGACCACCACCAACACTGTGATGACCACTAACAGTGTGATGTCCACTGTGACCGGCACTCGCCACTGGCAAGGATTGATTTAGATTGGGTCGCTTCTCTGGCATGGGCACGGTGCAAATCGTTTCGCGACGCTTCTCCAGCTTGCGATATCGATGATGACCACTGCTGCTGACGGCTGTACTGCTGCTGCCAATGTTGCCGGCCAGGCTGCTCAGAGCGGAGCTGGTGACGAGCAGACTGCCACTGCTGCTGGCACCGCCAGTGCCACTGACACCCAGAGTGCTAGTGGTGCTGATGATGCCAGCGGCGCTGTTGATGCTACCAGCGATAAGATTGCTATTCACCGCAGTGCTCGCTTGATTATAGAAGCGATTCTCCTTCTGATTCATGCTCAGCAGCAGAGCCGTTGCAGCCGTCGAATTGTTGCCATCCAGTTCCAGCGAGCGTTTCTCTAGAATCTCGGTGATGCCATTGTTGTCCGCCTCCAGTTCACATTTGAACTTGAACAGCTCGCTGTCCAGCCGGCGCAGAAAGCGCTCAACGAGCTCGTGGATATGTGTGGCAATGGCCACCTTCTCATCGGCATCCTCCATCACCTTAAAGTAATCGCCGCGCAGGCCACGAAATTCGTTGTCCATCGAATCGTGGGTCAATTCGCCGCGCTTGCACTGCTGAAAGAACATGCGTGATTTCTTGTCCAGAGAGTCCATATTGTCTGCGAATGTGTGTGTGTGTGTGTATGTGTGTGGTGCGTGCAATGAAGTAGAAATAATACTTTAACCTTGTACATAATAAAACCTTCTGCTACAATTAGCTTACTTTGCACAGCCAAATCGAGTTCGCGCATTTCTGTGAAACGGTCGCGCAAATCCTGCGGCAGATGCTCAATCACTGCAATTTCGAATACGAAAAATACTGTATATATTTGGGCACGCCATCGCCATCGTCATTGCACTTACTCTCGAGATAGTCCTCCAAGTATAACATGTTGTATTTATTTTTGATGTTTGTTAATCTTTACAACTTTACAAATATTCTCATATGCGAAAAAATTTTACTGCTGTGGTCAGGGCTGGAAAACGTCTGGCGCATTGCCTGACAATGTGGTCACCCCAAAAACCGAAGCCATACCATCGATAGGAAATAACTTATCGATATTATCGAAGTGGTATTTTTGTTTATTTCGCTTTGTTGATGAAATCATAACAACATATTCAATAATTCAACATGAACATCTCCGACACGATTAAATTTCGCGACATTTGCACAATGATGGAGAAGGTTAAGGTGGCTAAGAATACGCAGCGCAAAGAGATCATCCTGAAGCGTTACTACGACTCCTTCTGCAAGCATCGCGAGGCATTCCGACAGAGTGCTGGCCTAACTCCCAAGCAATCGGAAGACGGCAGCAGCAGCTTCTATCCAGTGCTGCGTCTGCTGTTGCCCGGCGCGGATAATTCGCGCGATAATTACGGCTTGCAGATAACGGCCTTGGGACGCCTCTACACACGCGTCCTCCAGCTACCCAAGGATTGTGAGTGGCAGCAGCCAATCAACATCGATTTGATCATTGCATCCAAATAATGTTCTCCATTTTTTGATCGTCATCATCAGCTGATGATGCGATTCGCTTGCAGCATCGAAGTTTCTCCTCGTTTCGTGACTATGGGGATGTGGTGCATGCTGTGCTATTGCCACGATGCCACAACGAGCCTAGCAACCTGACACTAAAGCAAGTCCACGCCATGCTCGATCTTATTGCCAGTGAGGATACGACTGGTAAGCCATTTCAAATAGAAGCAACGTAACGTTTTCAAGTGGGAATTCTTGTCTGTTTTAGTGAAGGAATGCGAGCTGATCCGTTTTACAGAGCTGGCATCGGCCCAGGAGCAAAAGTGGCTGATACGTATCCTGCTCAAGTCGATGGGATTGGGTATTGGCGAGCAGCGGCTGTTCGGTCTGCTGCATCCCATGGCGAAGGACATGTACCAGCGCTGCTCGGATCTGGAGCGGATCTGTAATCTGCTCGCTGACAACAAGCTGACGCTGGAGACAACGCCTGGTAATGCTACCACCAGCAGCAGCAGCAGCAGCAGTGCCAATATCAGCGCTATCATCAATTTAAACACATTCATTGAGCCCTTCCAGCAAATACGGCCAATGCTGTGCGAACGGTTTCCGGGCAAGATCGAGGAGCTAATGCAATCGGATGTCCTCTATATGGAGCGGAAAATGGATGGTGAACGTTTTCAATTGCATTACGCACGCAATCGATTCAAATATATATCCCGCAATGGTGCCGATTACACAAAAAGCTTTGGCGATAGCTACGAGCGTGGAACACTGACGCCCCAGCTGCGAACACTGCTGCCCCTGGGCATGGAATCGATAATACTCGATGGCGAAATGATGATTTGGGATACGCAACAGTTGCGATATCGCGAGAAAGGCGAGAACACTGATGTCAAACATTTAAAACCGGAGCGCAGCTGGCGTCCCTGTTTCGTTGTCTATGATCTACTCTATTTGAATGGGGACAGTCTCCTCGATATGACGTATGTGCAGCGTGCCCATAAGCTGCATGAGCTAATCACCGAACAGCAGGGCGTACTCCAGCTAATGAAGGCAGAGAAAATTTCATCGCTGGAGCATTTCAATACGCTCTTCCAACAGATGCTCGACTCCAATGCCGAGGGCATTGTGCTCAAGAAGCAAAACTCAATCTATAAGCCTGGTGTGCGTGTTGGCGGTGGCTGGTACAAGGACAAAGCAGATGTGAGTCTCGCCGGTTTGACTGTTCTGATATCACATGAGCAATATATCTAAACTCGCTATCTCTCCCTTAGTATATAGAAGGTCTAATCACCGAGTTCGATGTGCTGATCATTGGTGGATTTTACAATCGTAAACGGACATTCATTGAATCGTTTCTGGTGGGCGTATTGAAGCCCGGTGGCGACACGGAACGCGATGAGGTCTACAGCATTGGTTGTGTGGCCAACAATACGCGCCAGCGTAGCGTGTTGCATCACGAGCTGAGTCCGCATTGGCGCAATGCGAGCACAGAGCCGCCACCGTTATGGTATCACTATAAGCCCAACGAGAAGGATGGCTCGCCGGACGTTTGGATCCAGCCCGACAAGTCCATCGTGTTGCAGGTGAAGGCAGCTGACCTAACGCCAAATGGTGCATACTTCACGCCCAAATCCCTGCACTTTCCGCGCACGCAGCTCATGCGCGATGACAAGGTGTGGAACGAATGTATGACGCTGCAGGAGTACACAGAACTGTGCCAGGTAAGACGGTCAACACTCAAATAGGTGTGAAGACAACAACTTGATGAACAAGCACCTTGCATGACTGCATCTAATATGGAATTCTTTTTGTGACTAACCTTGAAGCATCCTTCTTGATGTGCATCATTCCAGAGAATGTTGTTTTTTATTTTTGCTCGTAACGAGTCAGATTAGAACGAGTCTCAATCTTTCATGAATCCTGTTCGACTTTTTATGTATTTTCTTTTTCCGGCATTTGTAAAGAAATTCTGAGATCTACCAAATGATGATTGTTCATTTTTTGCCTGATCTTAAAACTTAGCATCTCTCTATCTACTATCCGCAGTCCTGCACTGATTGCCTTGGCCCATTTAATGTTATTTGATTGGTCAGCTAAGTCTTTATTCTAATGGATATATTCGAATCTTGCAAATCAACAGAGAAATGAAAGTTTTCTCAATTTCATGCAACTCACAACTATTTCAAGGAAATCACACCTAAGACACGAAATCTTAATACTCACAAAGGAATAAATTGTATTTTGTATATGATATCTAAAAACTGGACAAGTTATTGTCTTCAGACCTAGTTTTGTATTATATGTATTCCATATGTGCCTATAAATATTTATCAAAATGCTCTTTTATTAGGGTCGCAGTGGCATTAAGAAGCTGAACAAGCGACAGGCGAGCCTTAATGACTTTACCACGGAACGCAAGCGTCAAAAGATGACGCCCGCTGAACGCAATCGCCTTGGCCTGGCGGCCTATGAGAAGCGCTACGATGTGCAGCCGCTGGAGCACAGTTCGCAGCTGTTTGATGGCTTCAGCTTTTGCATATTGAGCGGGACTCGTGGCAATAGCAAGCAGCAGCTGCAAACGCTGGCCGCCCAGAATGGGGGTACAATCGTTCAGAATCCGTTGCCCAACGATCCGAAGTGCATTTGCATAGCCGGCGATCTGATCTATCTGGTTGAGCGTCTAATGCAGCAGGAGCCGCGCACCAACGATATTCTGCGCCTGGACTGGCTGTTGAGGGTGTGCGAGAAACAGCAAATCGAACTGCGTCCCAGGGATGTCCTCGCCGCCACAAATGCGCTGCAATCACAATTCGCGATAAGCTTTGATCGATTGGGTGACAGCTATACGGACATATTTTGCAGCATTGAGGAGCTGCAGGAAGTGCTGCAGGATATAAGCGACACACAGCTGGACACTGTAGATGTGGAGCAGCAACAGCTGGACCAACTGGAGCAGCAACTGCTTGGCGACGCTGCCACATACAACATCTTTGCCAAGCATCATGCTTGCTTCTATAATCGGGATGCAGACGAGCTGGCGAGGCTGCTATTTATGCAGCGTGGCGGTCAACTAGTTAGCGAATCGCAACCCCAACGCCTGACCATTGTATTTGTGTGTCCCAGTCGACTGATTCGTCAGGACTTTGTGCAGTGGCATCAGCAGCACTTCGCCTCACATCCCATACAAGCGCTGACCACGGATTGGATTCGGCAATCGCATCGAGCACGTCGCGCTCTGCCAACAGCCGAGTTTCTTTTCCCGTCTAGTTGCAATCAAAACGGATAATTTGTATATATTATTATTTATATATGTATATATATTTTTTATATATTTATATTTGTCTTGCAAATCGTTCCACAATAAATACCCGTTATAAAAATGTTAAGGATTTGTTTTTTTTTTTTCTTTTATTTCAGTTTATTCACATCAAGACGAGTTTCGTATTCAAGTTGCAAGCGGAAAGAGACTGCAAGTAAAGCAGCAGAGGCAAGTTCTTGTGGCACCTTGTTAACAATGAACTCCAACAGTGTGGAAAGTTCAAAAGCAAAAAAGATTTCAATTTCAAGTGATTTTCGAAAGGTGCTTTTGCGGTTTCTTTCTCGTTCGCTTTTAGTTCAAACAATTTGACAACAATTATGTTTATTTGATACGCTTGAAATTCGATAATTAATTTCATTTGCAGCAATAAGGACATCAAAAATACATTTAACCATTTTTTTTTTTTTTGTCGATTTGTAAGTGTTCATAAACATATGTATATGTTGATATAGTTATGTAAGTTTTCTAAATTTAACAATTCTTTAGAGCATTAGCCTTTTTCTTGACTCTTTGATCAGTTTTAGGCGAACAATAATACAAAATACAAAAAAAAAAAAAAAATTATATATATATATATATATATATATCTTAGTTATATATGGTACTTAGTTCAACAAATTGGGTGTATGCCCATCATATAATATATGTATATTTGTATTTATCAGGAATATATGCAATCTCTGAGATTGTTCAACACCTAAAAGCTTTTTCATCGGGCTACCGGTTTTCAAACCAGTGCGGAACACTGCCTAATTATTTGAGGATTGTTCAAAAATTTCTAAAAATTACATTTCAGCTTAGAGTTGTGTGTTGCTCGACGTAATCTTAGGTATTTTCTGATTAATGTGTATCAATGTATTCAAAATGATTCAAAATGTACTCTTTAGCAGCCTGTCATTATCATTATTTCTATTATTCATTATTAATTCTCGGCGAAATTCGTCTTTAAAATCAAATTCTATGCTTTAATATTATTATAGGTATAATAAATATTTGTGTTCTTCTTCTTGTGTATAAATATCGTACAGCAAATCGTTAGTTAAAGGTATACAAATGCATATTTAAGAGGGTTGATTTCATTTGATTTGATTTCATTTTGTTTTGTTTTGTTTTGTTTTGTTTTGTTTTGTTTGTGGCCTTTGTCCATTGATAATTAATAGTTTACAAATTATTTTATTTAATTAAATGTCTGAACAAACTGAACAGTTTTTTTTTTTTCGCCTGGGCCACTTATTGTTGTTATCTTATTGTAATACTAATCAATGCGCTTTAAACACACGAGGAGGCATTTAGTACGTATACACATACATATACACATGCATAAACATATACACATACATATACACATTCATAAACATATGCATATACATATACACATTCATAAACATATGCATATACATATACATATACATACACATATACATATACAATCATTTTTTTTTTTTAATGGTAATGCGAAACTTAGACTACATTTAGCAACTAACATCAGTAATAATAGTCTTAACCATAATAATAATAATAATAAAATATAATGTTAATAATAATAATAATAATAATATTTTGTTTTCATCTTCATTTCGATATAATTTAAACATATCAAACTTTAACAGTATGAAAAAAAAGTGTTTTATTTTTTTCTTTAAATCAAAAAGTCTTTTGGAATTTTCGCATATTCATATTCGTTGCAAAAAATATTTACACATGTACATAGATAATTTAAATTTGATTTTGCAAAAAAAAAAAATAAAAACAAACAAAAAAATGAATAGAAAATGAATGTATATTTGCAGGAAAAAATAGGTGTTCTATATGTGCATATGTACATATATCAAATCAGACTTCAACTTTCAAAAAGTTTCGGGATAATAAAGGCAATAAAAAAAAAAATAATAAAAAAAAAATTGTGTCAATAACTTAAATGTTTTCCTTTTTAATGGATATAATTATTATTTTGTTGTGCTTCGTCTGTTTATTATTTATAATTATTTAGCTGATTCGCTTGCTCGCAGTTTATTCACGTATTTATATGGCAGTCGTTATCAGTTTGAGATAATTTGACTTTTCTTGAAAAATCAATTAAAAATTAACAAAAAATATATATTTATATAAATATATCTCTACAAAGTATACAGCCTAACAAGTGAGCTTAAAAAACTACAAAAGTGTGTGTGTTGTGTGTGGGTGTGTATACATTTATATGCTTAGGATTAGGCCTGTGTGGTTTCCCCTTAGTTGATTCAAATAACCCAATAGTTTAGTTTGTTGATCAGTTGTTGTTTAAACTAAAAAGAGAACAAGAAATAAATTTGTATAATCAAGCATATATATATATATATGTATATTTAAGAACTTACGCTGATCGAAGGTGCTTGGATTGATGTAACTGATTAGATCCTGATCGGACATTGTGGTCAGCTCCTGAGGTATCGGTGGCTGCACAGCAACAGCAGCGGCAGCAGCGACGGCTCCAACGGCCGCCGGCAGAATGCTGCCGGCGCTGCTGGGTGCCGATGCCTGTTGGGTCATGACGGCACCATTTGTGGTTACGGCAGCGGTGGCCACCGATTTCTGCAGCGCATTCTCCGTGGCCAGGGCGACAATGAGAGATTCTTGTGGTGTGGGTGGCACAACGGGCAAATGAACAGCGGACAGCGTGGGAAAGACAGCTGCAGCGGCGGCGGCAGCAGCAGCGGCCGCTGCTGCCGCTTCCACAGCAACCGTCTCGGTGGTTGTTGTATGATTTAGCAGTAGATTAACAAGTGGATCATTTGTGGTTGCAGCCGCATTGCCGGCCTGCTGCTGCTGCTGTTGCTGAGCGTGTGGGTGTGGCAAGTGTTGTTGATGTTGCTGCTGGTGTTGTTGGTGTTGCTGATGCTGATGCTGATGTTGATGTTGATGTTGATGATGATAATGATGCTGTTCCTGCTCCTGTGTGGTTATAAAATCGGCGGCTGCTTTAATAATCATGTTGCTGACTGCCGTCGATGTTGCTGTGGCTGCCACTTCAGGCTGCATAACAACTGGTGTCGGCGGCAGCGTATCGTTGACATCCGCATTTGGTGGACTCATCATAATGTTGCTCAATGCCAGCGCAGCGACAGCTGCATCTTGTTGCGTTGGCTCCGCCTGCATGGCAATGTCATTCAATATCGAATTGGCCATCGTCACCTGATGTGGCGCCAATATGTTGGGCACAACGGCAGTCGCCGCCCCATTTGCCGAACAGAGTATGGTCGATGGTGAGACAGCTGGATTCATAATGATGTCGGTGGACAGTGAGCCATTGGCACTGTTGACGCCTCCCCCAGCAACAGCGGGCCCAGTTGCCAATTGCTGCAAGCCAGCGCCAAGTGCTGCTGCCGGCTCCGAGTTCAATATGATGTCCTGCGTCAGTGGCGAACTGTTTGGCGATTGTGTGTCGCTGGTCGAATGGGAGCTATTTGAATTGTTGCTACTAATCGAAAGGCTGCGCTTCAGCACACTTGGTGCAGATGTTGCAGATGTGTGCGACAAAACGCCCACCTTCTGTTGGAGTATATCGGTTAGGGCATGATCAATCACCGCTGCGGTGGTGAAGATCGCCGGCTCACTTGTCCCATTGCTATTGACAACGGTTGTGGATTTGGTTAGATCATCAATGAACTTGTGCTGCTGCTGTTGTTGCTGCTGCTGCTGCTGCTGTGCCGGTGACTGATGCTGTTGATGCTGCTGCACCACATGCTTCACAATCTCATTCTTGACGGCCAGCTCAACGGCGACGGCAACAGCGGCGGGATCCAGTTCAACGGTCGTTGTGGCAGCAACCGGAAAACCGGGCATACTATTCGACTGGTCGTACATCATCGCATCCAGGCTGTTCTTGCGTGCATAGTGTGCATGATATTGCAGAGCATTGGGACTGCATGGATTGATGAGCGCCTCCGGCGAGTGGTTGTCTTGTGCGGTGAGCGGACTATGCGAACTATTCTCATCGAGCAGTTCACTTTTCAGTGCCGCCTCAGCGCTAAGATGCACCAGCTGCTGCTGCTGCTGTTGCTGCTGTTGCTGCTGCTGCTGATCGGTGATCATCGGTGTGGGGCCAGACAGCGAGGATCGACGTAATCCCATCGGGATCTGTGTGGTTATCGGTGGCGGCATCATGCCCAAATCAATCTCATGCTTTGTCTCGACAACGTTCGCTGCAGTGGCGGCATTGCTGCCACCATTCGTCCACACTGCGTTGCCAGCGGATGGGGCACTGCTCGTGTCCATGAAACTGCCAACATCTACAAAAACAAGAGACGCTGATTTAGTACACAGGTTGTGGCATTTGCGAGGTTTTTCATGGGCTTTTCTATCTTTTTTTTTTTGTCTTTCTTGTGAGTATGGTTTAGGGGTACGGTCGGGGGCTGGGGGAGTCGAGAATCAACTAAAAAAAATATTTAACAAAAAATTATAAGGAAAACATATAAAAATATAATATAAAAAAAACATAAAATTTTTGGGGAATTATTATAACTGAGTAAAGCGCTTACTGCTAGCAGTGGGGGCAAGAAAGAGACAGATAGAGAGAGAGAGAGAAGGAGGCAGATAGAGGGAGAGAGAGAGAGGGAGAGGCAGTCAGCTGATTTGGTTGCTTTGAAATAGAGAGCAAATGCTTGGCCTACAACTTACACAACTAGTTTGGAACCTTAAAGCTAAAACTAAAATTAAGTAAAAAAAAAACATTTTCTCTCTATTTGTGGAGCAACCACTTCGCTGAGCTCAGTCACTGTTTGGGTGGTTGGGCTGTAAGTACTATATGTACTATGTATATATATATATATATATACTTTATTTTTTTGTGCATAGATGGAGCAAGTGGGTCGGGAAGGGATGTGTGTGTGTGTGGGGCGGGTCTATGGCAGGGGTATCTATTGCTTGTTTGGGGGCTTGGTGGGTTAAGTCTTATGGCCCAACAGGGCCTACAAAATTAAAAGCTAGTTATTAAACGACTTTATTAGGCTATAAATATATATATATATATAGGTAGGTATAGGTAGGTATCTATCTATGTATGTATGTCTTTGGGAAATTGCTTTGATCATCGACAGCATTCACAAACTGACAAAGGCTATCTATTATCCAATCACAGACACACACACACACACGCCAACAACCATCTGGTGATCCAAATCCAAAAGCAAATGTTTAGCGATGACAAGATTCACACTTACAAATCGGTAGTAGAAGAAGAAGAAGAAGAAGCTACACACACATGAGGCGAGTACGGCACAAAATGCACGAGGCTCCATCGAAAAATACAACAAGAATTTTAAAACGAACAAACCAACTCTCTCTCTCTCTCTCTCTTTCATACAACACGCTCTCTCTCTCTCTCTCTCTGTCTCTCACACATACATTCTTAAATTCAGTCAGACTCGATTTCAGACAGTTCGCGCAAAGCAATTTCCAAGGCAGCAGCTTAAAGTTATTTTTTTTAAAAACTACGCTTAAAATGTAGATATTTGTATGCGCCTCATTAGGATCTAGTTAGATTTGTTTTAATCATTACTTTTATTATTATATATATACATATATATATATATACACATATATAATATACACATATATATATATATATATTTATATATCTTTTTCTTGTGTATAGATCATATATGTATGTAAGTATATGTATGAGTTTTATATGAGATCGTTTAAGTTGGTCTGGTTAGTACGAGAATGCTAGATGATAGTCGGAATGCGAAGAAAATAACATCTTATTATCATAGAAGGTAGAACAGAACAGAACAGAACATTAACATTAACACTAACCACACACCCACACCCACACCCACATTGCAGATCTATCAGTTCACCAAAGTGGGATTAAGGACTAAGTTCAACTGCACCACCACCTTGTTTATCCGGTTATCATGGGCACATTTTGCATTATAGTGTTTTTTTTTTGTTGTTGTTGTTTTGAGGTATATCTCTAGGCGTAATGCTGAGGCTCTGAAGTGCGAGCAATGCTTTTAAAATTCCACTCGTTCTAGTTGAGTCCCATCACTACTTCTTAAAGAACTTTCTTATGAATGCCCTAAATTGTGCAGCTGACCAGCCCCCCACCAAAAAAAAAGGAAGAATAATAATAATAAGATATATTTTGCATATACTGTTCCGATTCCCCATTCTCATCGTGCTACATAGGCAGAAACTATTGCTTTCCAAAGCCACTTTCCACTAATCATCATTCTTCATTCTGTCTCTAGATTCTACATAACTGTCTCTAGATTCCCAGGAAACGATCTTCATAAGTTATCGGTATTCGTCATTTATGTAGTAGTATATGTATATATAATGAATCGATAACAGCTCAAGTTCAATGATCGATTTCTGCTTATGGATCTAGCCAACTTCTTATGCTGAATTGAATTGAACAAGATTTTTGACAAATAGTTAATGGGGTATTTGAATATGGTATGTATGTTATATATATGGACTATATATATGTATATGTATGTGTAAACACGAGTATATGCGAAACGGTGTTATTTATCGTGTGTTGAGAGTTGAGAGTGTATGTGTATGTGTGTTGTATGTTGTATGTTGCATGTATAGCTAGGTATAAAGTTAATAATAATGGTAGACATATAAATATGTACGAAATGTCAAACGAGGTCAATGGTTCAATATTTTTTTTTTTTTTTATCAAAAATAATTGTTTTTTTTTCAGTATTTTGTTGGTATTTGTGGATTTTTTTGTTTTGTTTTGTATCACCAGTACCCTAATCAAGTGGTGCAGAGGGCTCCATGTTGTTGCTGTTGTCTCTCGTGATGTTTGCTGTTTGCTGGCTGGCTGGCTGGCTGTGTGTGTGTTCCGTGTCGAGTTGAGTTATCCTGGAGTGGAGTTTCTTCATCTGCTCCCTGCAGTTATTCCTGACCATCTGTTTTGTAGAATCGTACTTAAAATGTCTGGGTGTGTGTTTTGTTTTTGAAGGGGGGATTGATCCGTGTTTCATTTTCTTTATTCGTGTATATATTTATGTATGTATTTATATATTTATATAAATATATATAATTAATATAATTATATATTAATACTTGGATATAATATTTGTTGATTTCCATTTAAGCTGTGGCGCTTTTATCTTATTGCTGCCTTATTCGATTAATGTGACTTGGATCTTTTTCGGAGTTTGTACTTTTGGGGAATATTTTTGACTAGATTTTGTTTCTTTGTTTCTTTTGTGTTCTTTTTTTCTCTGTTTTCTTTTTCTTTTTCTTTTTTTTTTTTGCATTTTATAGCACTCAAAATGGTTACATATTTGACTATATAGTATATTGAGCACCTAAATTGCTAAGAGAAGGGGGGAGGAAGAATAAAGTAAAAATATATATATGTATATATTTAATTTTTTTTTTGTTTTTTTTTTTTTGTTGAATTGTTGTAATTAGTGTTGCGAAAAAGTTCCTGCCAGGTGCCCTGAACAAGAATTAGAACGGCTGCCTTCTTTTTTTTGCTCTCTTTATATTAATTTTCATCATCATATTATTCATCTTCTTCTTTTTCTTCTGCTTCTTCTTCTTTTTCTTCTGCTTCTTCTTCTTCTTCTTCTGCATTTCCTCTTGCTGCTGATTTGTTGCATTTTTGTTATCGGCTATCGATTATCTGACGTGTCGATTATCGGTTATCGGTTATCGGTTGTATCGTTTGTCGGCTCTCGGTTGAGTCGTCTTTAGCTGCAGCCGCTGGCTTCGTGCGGTGGAAACGTGATCAAAAAAACTCTACATGCCTCACACAATAAGCACCCACTTTGCATTCACACACACACACATTCACACTCACACACACTCACACATACTCACACACACTCACACATACTCACACACACACTGCAAGACAATGAAACCCCGAAAACTGCAGTTAACGGCTCCCAAATTATTGTGTTTAACCAGAAAGCATATTCAAAACGAAGAAATCTCAAGCAACCCGTTGCCCTCAAAATTCCTAGAGAAAAGTACCATTAAGATTCGTAGTGTGAATACTATATAGGATTTCCTCGGCATCATCAAGCAGGGAATCTGCAGCAACAAAGGGCAATGGCAATGGCAAAATGAACTAAGCCCACATATAATTTGGGACATTCACACTGCAGAGTTTTTTCGATCAGTTTCCGAGTGGCCTCGTTCATCAGTTGGTTTGAGGCAGAGGATAGCCAGTTATTCGCGCAGTGTATAAACTCTCCATTTTTTGAAAGCTTTCGGAAAAGATTTCTGAAGCGTCGCAGAGTTTCGAGCCATCTCGATTTACAGATCGCATTTGTTCTCGTTTTTTTTTTTATCATAAATATTACGTTTTTTTTTTTAGTTGTTTTCATTTTTCTTTTTCTTTTTTGTATATTATTTACCTTAATTATTAATTAATTGTGTTTTTTGTTTTGATTTTGTAGCTACTTAAATATTATAATTAAGTGATCATTTTTTGTTATAGCTTCCATGCGTTATTCTGTGTCAGTGGCAATGGGCAATATTCGATAGAAGGACGAGGCAAGCAACATTTTAGTGGTGTTGTGGGATGCAACTGCTTTTATGGGGCGGGGCGGGGCGGGGCGGGGCAGGGCATTCATGAAATCTGATAAATCATGTTTAAACTAACTCGCATTATTTATTCGTGTTGGCGAACCCAGTTGAATTATAGCTCATAATGAGTTGGAATACGAAAATAAAATTAAATATATATCTATATACAGTGGCTCACAGTTCGAGTAGAACAGTGTCAAAGAAAAAATCATTCATTATTTTTCAAAAATTCCAAAGACCGATGGTAGGTACATATATTAACCACCAAAATTAATAAATTAACCCAATACAGTGGGGTTTCCCCACCTGCTATGGAGGATTATAAAAATGTTGCCTACATTTCAGCGCACATTTCATTTGTACCAGGTACATTGTGGACACCTGGGTGCCATAAATCCCGGTTTTTTTTACCTAAAGTTGAGTATTTTCGGTATAAATAGATCAATCCTTCGTAGTCAGTTTAGTTTTATCCTGCATCTCGGGTGCAATAAGCCGACAAGGACTATGGACAAACAGACTACCATTGAACTACGGAAACTCATCCTGGAACACCACAAAAACGGATATTCACATCGCCAAATAGCTGAAATAGTCAATCTGAGCAACTCAACTGTGTATAACATCATTCGGCGCATCGTCGACGCAAATCGGATTGAGGGCAAGGCCAGAATGGCACCAAACATGATTTTCACCGAAGAGGTGGAGCGAAGGATCACCAGGATTATAAGGGGATCTCCCAAGCTATCGGCCCCAAAAGTGGCTCAACAGGTGCAGGATGAAATGGGGTAAAAGTGCTGTGTGGAAACTGTGCGCAGGTTTCTGCGGAAACATGACTTTAATGCCCGAGTACACCGGAAAAAGCACTTTATAAACGTGAAAAATAAATAGACTTGGATGACGTTCGCCAAAACCACTTGGACACGGATTTGGAGTTCTGGAACACTGTTATATTTGCAGATGAGTCCAAATTCACCATATTTGACTCGGACGGACGGAGTTATGAGTGGCGACAGCCCAATATTGAGCTGAATCCCAAACACGTAAAGGCAACAGTCAATCATGGTGGAGGAAGTGACATGGTATGGTGTGTATCTCGTCAGCCGGATTCGGGAATTTTGTGATTTTGGAAACAACTGTGGACAAGAATGTGTAGCTCAACATACTAAAGGAAAATTTACTCCAAAGTGCCAAGAAGGTAGGAATCCGACGTACTTTCCGGTTCAACCAGGACAACCATCCCAAGCATAAAGCCAAGATAGTACAGTCCTGGCTCATCAGAATATCCTGCAAAGAAGACCTCAAAAATGCTCTGCGGGATGAGTGGAGCAGAATCAGCCCAGAAACTACCAGGAAGTTGGTATCTTCCACGAATAATAGGTTAAAGGAAGTTGTTAAGGCTAAAGTATATAATACTAAGTATTAACATCCATATTCAGCTGTGAGCCACTGTATATATATATATATACATATATATATATATATATATTAATGAGTGTGTAATATCGATTGAGTGAGGCCCATTAGAATTATTTGTTAGATGCATTTTTGAGCGTTAGAAATTGTAAATGTGTAAAATGTGATTTCTATTTAGTATTAGTTTTGAATATTCCCAAAAATCAGGTGGATTGCAAGTTTATAATACTCTATGTGATATCCGTTAAATACAATTTCTGCTCAAGTAATTAATTACTTAATTAATTACTAATTACTGCTTGATCGTATCGAATGTATTTTTAATTACGAAATATGCATTCAAATATGAAATTCGAAACGTTGTCCCACAGAATAACACAGGAAGGCATCAAAATTGTTCCATTCGATTTTTATATTGTTGTAATTAAAATTATATTTAATTATATTATCATTTATGGCTTTATAAATGGCCCTACTACATATCTAATTAGCTAACTGATCAATGTGTTTTCGCAACTTTGGCAAAAAAAAAACAAAAAACAAAAAACAAAAAAAAAATACAAATCAAATAAAAAATAGTGAAAAGTATTTTTTGGTAATCGTTTTTTGTTGATTTTCTTTCGAACTAACTGTGGTAAAACGAGTTAACGCGTTTGAGTATATATATATACGATGGATATACATATATGTATTTATGTGTATGTATGTGTATATAGCTATTTCACAGTTATTGCATACAGACTAACATTAACGTTAACGTTCAAGTGCGTTCACAACTGGCCTGCCTGCGACGACTGCCTGACAAATTTTTGTTTAAATTATTATTATTATTTTTTTTTTTGGCATTTTTTCAAATATTCTGGGTTTTTTTGTATATTTTTTTTTTGTGCGTGTGATTCGCTATTGATACGGTTATGATGGTTGATGATGCCTGCAAGGGCGCCGGCTATATATATATAATTTGTTTTGCTTCATGTTTTCTTTTTTGGTTTTTGGTTTTTGGTTTTTGTTATGTTTATATAGAAATAGTTAACAAATAAATACCTTGGCTAAGCACTGTGCTACTTAACGTGCTGGCCGCCGCTAGTGTCGTATAGCTGCCCTTGGGTGTATAGGTGAAGGTGTGCGGCTCGCTCTTCTTGCCACTGGATATAATGGACACCTGCACGCTGACCGGCTTGAGCACATTCTGATGCAAGTACGGCGGCACTGTGCAGATCAAATGCGTCTACAAACGGGCGTTATAATTATTCAAATGTTATATATATATATATATTTATATTGTAGACTTACCTGATGCAAATACTCCTTGTCGGGCAGCACGCTCTGCTCCCAGAGAGCAGCGGTGCCACCGATAAGCTGCTGGCGCACGGCTATTTCCGTTGCGGGATCATCGCCATTGACGCTGTCGTACGTCTCCTGGAACACAACATGGGTGTCCTTCAAAAAGTTCTTGCCAATGATGAACAACTCCAAGCCGCCGTCAACGGGACAGGAGTTCAGTGATTTCTTGCATATCTCTGGAACGCCCGGTGGCTGAGCTGTAGAAAAAAAGACAAATTAATCAAATATAAATATCGATATGGATATCGATATCGGTATCGATAAATACTCACTGCAGATGATGGGATTGGAGCAGACCTGCAGCGTTTCGGTGCTGCCATCATCTTTTGTCAGCTGAGTGCGGAATACCATGCGACAACGCGTTGACTTCTTCTTGTTCTTCTGCGCCAGATGCTCGGGGAAACGGTGCTCCACATCGACGTTGCGTTCCTGCAAAGATAAGTATTCCAGATAAGTTTCAGTTTAGTTTTTGAACTGCGTGTGTGGATGAACGTACCTTGAGTATGCCAACGCAATCGCAGGTGACGGTCATGTCCGTTTCGGGCTTGAAGTCAATCTCGATGACCATGGTGCCATCGACCTTCTTCTCGTTGCACTGCGTCGAATTCTTGCCGGCCACCTTGCACGCCTGATAGAACATGTGCGGCACAACGCGTCCAATGTCCGTGCCAATGAACACCTGCAGCACGGCAGACTTAACGTAGCCGGTTAGCCGGACAATGGGAAAGCCGTTGCCGCTGCGATCCTTGACGGCGCCGCGACTACCCTCGGTCTGGTAGCGAGCGCGATGCTGTTGCTCCGGCTGCGACATAATCTCCAGTTGGACGTGGCCATCATTGGAGCTGGCGATGCTATTCAGTGGCGTCGTCGGTTGCCTCTTGTTCGCCACACGCGTCACGGTGCGCGTTCCAATAAATCTGCGAAGCGGCAAATTGAACACAACACACAATCAGAAACAGAAACAGAAACGATAGCACCTGAAGATACTCCTCCTTCTCCTCCTCCTTCTCATCCTCCTTCTCATCCTCCTCATCCTCCTCCTCTGTGACTCATAAATCGAATCTAATATTGAATATAGTTCAAATCATTCCCAAACACAAATACTACACTCAGAGAAAACCAGTCAGCATTTTAGTTCTAATTTCTAAAAGTACGTTACAATTATCTAAGCCAAACCGTTATCTTACTCTATACATATATATATATATATATATATATATATATATATACGCATTTGGAATACTGATGAAAAGCGAGCAGCTTTGGCTCTGCCGATTATCCAGGATATATCTGTTTAATCCTGAGCGTAGTTTGTTTGTCTAAGGACTGTGAACTTTTGCTGGATATATATATACGTATATGATTTTTGGCTACTGTTTGCTGTTTGTTTTGATAAGTATAGTTGTATATATAAAGTATGCTATGCACGAGTGTATGTGTGTGTGTTTAGCGTATGCGAGAGTAAATGAATTATGACAAAGAATTTAGTGCAACATGTGCTGGGCCAGGATGAAACAACTTGGTAAAGCACAACACACAACACACAAACATATATACATATATATTCATATATCAATCGAAATGATTTATGTACTATATAATACACACACAAACACAAACATAGACACTGGCAAAACAAACAAAAACATACAAAAAAAACCATTCCTTAATTTTATATACATTTATTTTTGTTTGTTTTTTGTTTTTTGTTTTTTGTTTTCTGTTTTTTATTTATTGTTTTTTGTTTTCTGTTTTGTTTTCTTGGTATTTGTATATTAACATAAAAGCCATGAAAATAAGCAGCAACAAATGTGAAAACCAAACAGTTTCATTTGTGGCCAAATCAAAGCTGCACTTTGAATTTGATGCTTTTTGTTTAGCCTTATTTTCGCATACTGTTAACGATTGATTTTATTTACACACGCACACACATACACAGAGAGAGAGAGAGAGAGACCAAGACGAAAAGAGCGATAGAGAGAGAGAGAGAGAGAGAGCACACACACACATCAGCAAGTATAAATATAAATACAAAAATATACAACAAAATTCAAAAAACATATTTTTCGATTTTTTTTGATTTTTTGATTTTTCGATTCTGTGGCATTTCAGACTTCGAACCCATTAAATCTGGGCAAAAGTGCTCAAAACATTTCGGAGAATTACTAAACAATTTTTTATTTTTTTTTTTTGGCTACTTTTGTGGCAATTTTATTATTATATATTTTATTTATTTTTATTTTATATTTATAGTTTCTCAATAAAAACAATGAAAACTTTGCAATTTTTTCCCTTTTTTCTTTTTTGCTATTTTTTGGCATATTTGGATTTATGCAATTTTGAAAGGACGTTTTTTTTTTTTGTTTTTGCCTGTTTCCATTTTTGGTAATTTATTTAATTTATTTTATTTGTTGGCTGTTTAGTTTTGTGTACCGCTTACTTTGGCTCACTGCTGTGATGATTGCTGCTGATCCTGCAATGGATTTTGCTGTTGATTTTGGTGCTGGCGCTGACGTCGCTGCTGACGCCACTATTATCTGCGGCAACTGTGGCAATTTTGCGTATAAACTCATCCTCGCTGCATGCATCATCGTTGTCGAGCTCCACCTGATTGCACTCGTATTTCTTGCGCTTGCCACCAGCACGACCAACGCCATTGGTGCTGCTGCTGTTGCTAGTGTTGCTGCTGCAACTGCTGCTGCTCTCATGTTGCTGGTGATGCTGCTGCTGCTGCTGCTGTTGTTGTTGTTGTTGCTGCTGTAGCTGCAAATGTAATCCAGGATAATGAAATTGCTGCTGCTGCTGCTGCTGGTAATGTTGCTGTTGATGCTGCTGCTGCTGCTGTTGCTGCTGTTGTTGTATAGCAATGCCATTCGTATTGAAGATGCCCCCAAAGAGTTCTGAGCTCAGCGTTGGCGTTGACGAAGATGATGACGATGACGATGGCGATGTGGCTGTGGCTGTTGTTGTTGCTGCAACCGTTGCCATTGTTTGATTGCTGTCGGTGCCAAAGCCAGTATCCTCATCGTTGCTGTGAACTGTTGCCAATTTATCCACAAATGTTGATATCGATGAGTCCGAATCGATTTCATCCAGATAGTTGGGCATTTTCTTGGAATGACGCGATCTACATACATACATATTTATTTACATACATATATTCGCTTACACACACACACACACAATATATATCCAATTATATACATATATTATATATATACATTTCGATACTATTTAATACAAACAATATTTGTTCGGCTCGTAAACATCATTTCAATGAATTTCGATTTATTTGAGAGACTGACTTCTGCTCGACATGCATACAACAACATACATATACAATGGCAAGGCTGTGCACATACATGAACATGAAATTGTGAGACCGATCGTAATCAATGAATGAACGCGAAGCGAATCCAATCATGAATATAATCAAATACATAAAAAGTGAAAATCGAGTGAAGCTGAGCGAGCTGTGGGCGAATACGAATTACGAACACAATTACAAAGTCAATCGAGAATCGAGAATCGAGAATTGAGAATCGAGAATTGAGAAAGAAGTCGAACTCCATTTGAATAATAATAGAACTTGAAGTAGTTCATTCGAATGCAAATCGAATTTCCGTTCAAATCTTTTTGCTGCCTCACAAAAGTGCAATTGCCACAGAATTGCAAAGAGAACGCGTTCGGAGCACATAAAACAGTTACATTTTTGCCAACAACTAAAAAACTAAAAAACTCAAAAACTAAAAAAACTCAAAAACTAAACAACCAACACTTTATTTTTTTTTTTTTTTGTCAACTTGTGCAACACATTCAATATTCATTTAGTAACACTAAAATCGGAGCACATTTCATTATTCATCCATTGCAGTTGGCATGATGTAAATGATGTAAGGCAAATTGAAAAAGCCAACAGATTTTATGTATATATATATATACAGTGAGTCACACCGAAATTTGCACAGCGTCAAGTAAATAATGTAATTGCCTGCCATAAGTTAATTATTCATTATTTTTCAAAAATTCGAAAGACCTATGGTAGGTACATATATTAACCACCTAAATTAATATATGACCCCAATACACTGGGGTTTCCCCACCTGCTAGGTAGAATTATGGCAGGCAATTACATTATTTACATGACGCTGTGCAAATTTCGGTGTGACTGACTGTATATATATAACACTCATAACTAGTTTTGAAAACAACAAATGTAAATCATCTTCGAATCTAATTTGATATTACAGAAACTGCACTTTCGAATCGAAGAATATATTTTTGAGTTTTCAAATCCAAATCCGAATCCGAATCCAAGCCAAATCCAGGTGCAAATGTTATCAGTTAGCAATGAGAAGATTATCAGTGCCGCAGTCCAAATTATTACATTGGCTTTGGATTTTGGATTTAATCTGCGACTTATAAGGAAAAATGTTACCAAAAAGTGGACTAGCCCAAATGTCCCAAAGTTGGCTCAAAAGTTGGCTAAATAGTGTTGTAGTATTTATGCAAAGGAATACCATTATTTGTTTTAGCTTAAACGACAGCTGAGAGGCAGGCGATGAACTTGGCTATAACCGAACTGACTAATTGAGTCTACAGCTTCAAGTCAATGGCCGTGTGCAGCTAACAAGACACAAAGAACCACACGGAGAGAAAGAGATAGAGAGAGGAGGGAGGTGGGAGAGCAGACTGAAATCAAATTAGCTGCACACACACACACACACACGCACAACAACAACAACAAAAAGTGGGTGCAAATGAGAAATGTAAATGCGAAAATCGAATGAAAATAAAAATCAAAAATTAAGAAAATAAATTCGCAAGTTGGCAGGCAGCGGGGGCAGCGGAGGCAGCGAGCACTTCGGGCCCATAAAGCAATTAACTTACACACTCGACATTTCGATCATATAAATCACAGCGCAAGTTGTTCACTCGTTCGATTCTCGTATTGTGTCAGTAACGGCAAATATATAGACAGTGATAAGTGATAAGTGATAAGCGCCTCTATTCAAAAGTGTGGCCGGCAACTTAAAACTGCTGCATGCCAACCCGCCGCCGATGCCACTGATAAGATACAAACAAATGCGATTACGCTGCGATTACGGGCATGTAATTATGGCATTATGGCAACAACACTCATACACACACACTCACACACACACACACACTCGCACACACACGCAGACTGCAACAAATGAAATCTAGTCTCTAAGCAGTCATTCACCATGACCTACAATCAACGAAATGCATCGCAAAAAAAAACCCGTCAAACCAATTTTTTATATTTTATGTTTTTTCTTCACTACTGAAGATCTGGCCAATTATATATATATATATATTATATATATGTGGTGTTAAATGATGTGAGCATGTGAATAATGTATTTAATAATGCACAGATTGAGTTCATATATAGAAATTCCTATTTGAAATATTTATGCATAATTTTTGCATTCGATTTGGCTTTTTGTTTAAAACATTTTTGGCTTAAACTCGTTTGGCCTAAAGAATTGAATGTGTAAAAGTTATTGTGTACAAATCGGAATACGAATCACAAGTATTATTGTAACGCTGACACTCTGCAGTCAATTTGAAAACTATTTTTGAATGCCAAAAAAAAAAGCACAAAAACCTTTAACAAATTGAGAAGAAGACTTGCATTCGAAGCGAAGTCCAGACGACAACTGGAGAAAACTGCAAATTCACAGATTGAATTTTATTCCTTTTTTCCTAATATAATCGAAGGTATAAACAATAAACAATAGCTGAAAAGTCTCAATTTGACACCAGTGTTTGTGTCTGTGCGTGTGCATATATACATATATATATATATATATATATAAATGAGTGCAAATGCAATGAGTGTGTGTGTGGTGTGTGTGTGGTGTGTGTAGCTAAACAGCTGACCGACTGAAAGGGTAGTTGGACTCACCGTGAAACGGGTATCGCGCGTATTAAATGCTGCTGCGGTGTATGTTGCTGTTGCTGTTGCTGCAGCTGTACATGCTGCTGCTGCTGCTGCTGTTGCTGCTGCTGTTGTTGGTGATGCTGCTGCAAGGTGTTGCTGGCGACCGCTGCAGCTGCGGCTGCTGCTGCTGCGGCAACAGTGTTGGTCAAGTCGCTATTTATCACCAGATTTGTGATCTGATTGCTGTTGCTGCTGCTGTTGCTGCTACTTGGACCATTGTTGCTGGCATCGACAGCAGCAACAGTTGTTGCTGTTACGGCACCATTTCGCAGCTCCGTATGCTGATCGAAACCCAAGCCGCTGTCATTGGAATTGTCACAGGGCGGCGGATGCGGTCGTTGTGGTATTCGCTTGCCCGGCACCAGCTTCCCGGGCCCCGTCTGACGGACGTAATCGAGAAATCGCGCGCAAGAATGGCAAATAAGTACAAGTGGCAACGGTTGCACAACTGTTGTCAACTTACCCGGGCAATCGTGTGCAATTTACCGGGCAATCCCTTGCCCGTCTGCCGCTTCGATGGTATGCGAAAGCCTTTGCGATGGATGCGAGGACTCATTGTCGAGTTTGTCGATATCGTCATGCGCATCCCTGCCAATGAAAAACGACAAAAATATCATAAATATCGATAAAAAAGAAGGGAAATGAGTTTATATATATATATATATATTCTGAATAACTAAGATAAATTGATGTAACGAACGTGTAGTTTTGCACAAATCCAATTTTTTGCAGTGCAGCATGCCCAGAATTAGGGGAACGAAAAGGCTGACAAGCAAGCAAAAATGGGGGCAGAGAGACCCATGATAGGCCCTGAACCGTATTGCGGCATAGGAAGAAACACAAGACGGCTACAAATCAGGGACGAGGAAAGACAGATGCGGGAACGGAGCTGGGCAGAGACACCAGGACTCGGACAGACCAGAAGTCTCCTAGGTGGCTATAATCAAAAGCGATTTAAGCTAATCATATCCATTGGGAAGAATAGACTCAGAATACTCACAGGTCTACCGACAGGACACTGTAGACTGAGAAGTCACCTAACCAAATTAGGTATTTATAGCAGCAATGTATGGTACGGCAATGCAGGTTCTGCGGATACGAGGAGGAATCCTCGACGCACATCCTAACAGAATGCGTCGCCTTAACCAGGAAAAGATGCAGCATCCTAGGGCAGCATATCATGAGACCCAAGGACATCAAAACCCTCAACCCAACAAAGATTCTAGCATTCGTGCAGGAGTTTGAATGGATGGAAGCTATAGGCTCAGTAAGGGGGCACAATAGACCTTATAGGTCGCAGTGCTAATCTTTCCCCAATTATAATAATAATAATAAATGCCGAGAATTAGTGATATCTAGGATATCAATTATATTACGGAATTGATATAATTTTGCAGCAGTTGCAAATATTTCTTCTTCTTCGTTTTGTTGTTGCTGATAAACGAGATGAGTTGCTGGGGCAAGCAAAGTATGTCGTAACCTCAAGATAAAACCCGCTCGAACCAGAATTCCACAATGATAGCGATAGAAGAAGAAGAACAGAAATCAAAATTGCATCCAGCAGTTCTGTGCAACATGCTGTCCATCCAATTAGATCAAGACAAAAAATGTATTTTTGTTTGAATGCGATACAGTATTAAAGATGCATGTATGTGAATATACATATATATATATATATATATATTTATATGTATGTGTATGTGGCCAGACCGAATCAAGTGCTTCATTTAAACATACAATGCAAAAATGGTTTGATGCTTGCAACGCAGCTAACTGCCTCTGCTGCTTGCTGCCTCTGCTGCTGCTGCTGCGACTGCTGGCTGCTGCGACTGCTGGCTGCTGATAATGCCCCGTAAACGGGAACGATGCTGAGATGGAGCCGTACCAGCAGCCACTAGTCATATAGGCATACGGGGTGCATTGAACTCAATGTCCGCTCTGTGACACACAGGGACACACAAGTGCCACATACGTACGTATACACTGTGCAAAACTGGCACCCAGCAAATGTTCCACGACTACAAATCGAGTGCCACAAATTTGTGTTAAGTGTTGTGAACTCGATTCATAGAACTGTGATTTTTACATCGTATTTTATCACATCGAGAATGATACCTAGATTATTTGCTGAAATCAAATTGTTGACACATTTAATAACATCTCAGTTCCAGAATTTGATTGAGGGTTTTAGTTCTGGAATGAATCAGGAATCCAATTGAGAACAAAAATAGGAAATGAAAGTAGAATGCTCGCCAGCTCGACTGGGAGATACGCTATTAAATAAGTTCCTTACCCTTTCTTAATAATAATGGTCAGAGCACAATATTTATACTGCTTTCGGTAATCGATATATATCGATATTCGAGAAACTGTGCTTATCGACAAAATGATATAAACTTGCTCTGTGAGAATTATTATTACAAATGTCAAGTCTCTAACTCTTTTCTTATATAGTCTCTGAAATCGGCTTGTTCTAACAGACGAGCTGAGTCGGACTTGGCTATTTCGAATCGGCTGTTGAGGTTGATCAGGAATATATATATATACAGACTCCTAGCCTATTAATGTTTGCAATGCAAAATTGGGAAATATTTAATTATGAGCTGCACTTTGGATAACAGAATATTAGAAATTAGCACACGTTTGTGAGTGGCTTTTTCTTCGAGTGTATGTCTGTATATGCACATAAATAAATGTACTCGCTTGCCTAGTCGCAGCAGTAGCTCGATTATTTTGCAGCTGACATTGTGCATGCAAATTGCACATCAAGTTGCGCCCCATTGTTGCAGCCAGTCAGTTTAGGAGGCTCAATTGATGCCCAACCCAATCATCCACCCATCCATCCACCCATCCAGTGGCCAGTTGTTGTCTCTCGCGCATTATCAATGCCCAGTTTGCAGTTGCTGTTGCAGATAGCAGCAATAGTTGCTCTACGAGTAGCAGCAACAGCAGCAACAGCAGCAGCAGCAGCGACAACAACAACAACATTGAGCAGATAGCTCTACTGATAAGGCCAAGGCGACGCTAATCAAGAGACCCACTCAAATCTGCATTAATGCACACACTGTTGTGGCAGCAAAAAGTGGCACTATTATCATTGCAGCACTTCTGTCTCAGCTATCTGCTAGCTGAGCTTTCCCATTTTTAGAATATTGTTTGTTCAAAAATATTTATAATATTTGTTAAAGGAAAACGAAAAACCTTGAAAAATTACAGATTTTTAATTGGATTGCTATATATATATATATATATAAGTATTCCCCGATCTGAATTTACATATGCCTATTTATGCATTTGCGTATTTTGTATTTGATAAACTTGAATCGCTTTTCGAATTTTGGTATATATATATACATTATTTGAGGTTTAATTTGCTTTCGATCTGAATATGATAAGCTCTCCAACTATTTGGACAGTCCACTAATTTATGGTCTATGAGCATATTCGAAATTTAAAATTGGAAATATTTATTTGTATTTATTTTTGCTTTGGTATAAGGCACATATCAAAAATGTTCGTAAAGCATTTGAAATTATACCTTCAAGAATCTTGGGAAGCAAATTAGGATACACACACACACACACACACACACACAGTTATTAAGTGTGTTTGGGAATTGTTGTGCCGATTGTTGTCAAGTGACGGTGGTGGCCCATAAAGATATTTCTTATAGATAAGCGAGGAGGTATTCATATAATATGCTTTCACTGTAGAACATGGCTTGGCCACATTTTCGACATTTCGATATCGCATAAATTAAGCATTGATCGTTTTCAAGATAAGATATATATATATATATATATATATAGTGGTGTAGTTGTCATTCGAACAGAACAAAATATTAATAATAACAATAATATTTCGTCAGCAAACATTAATTAAAATCGCGATTATAATTTTTCTTTTTTTTTTGTCTTTGCCACAAGATAAGCCCTTTGGCAAATATTTGCCAACGTCAAAAGAATAACAACATTAACACAAAAACAATCATGTATATATATATATATATATATGCGTGTGTGTGTGTCAGGATTCATTGCTTTGTGGTAAGTACAAATGTTTTATGTGGTCGCCAAAGGTGCAAAGCCGCAGAATAACTGTATTTATGTGTGTGTGACATCATGCGAAAACTTAATCAATATACAGCAATATACATCAATATATATAAATATATATACACATACGTATATATATATATATATCTATATACATACGTAAACAAATAAATATTGGCCGGAGAAACGCACCTTGCTGTGCCACAAAATGCGTTAGCTGATTTTGCCGACATATGTACCTGCCACTGACGCGGCAACTTTATCTAAGCGCCTGTGATAAGACGAAAAACACACACTATACACACACACACACTATACACACACACACACTCACACACACACCCCTACACCCATACGCACAAAGAGCGCGCCTATTCACACGGGCAGGCGACGCCGGAGTCGGGGTTTATCTGTGATCTGCACGGCGATAAGATTTTCGTGTTTCTTCTCGGATCGCCTTTATGTAATTTCCACGGCTTCAATTGGCATACAAAAAAACCGGTTTAATTCAATTCACTTTGCATTTTGTATTAAGCGTTGCGGCAATTGGAACGTACAAAATTATATATATATATATATATATATATATATATAAATATATTCAAACTTAAATAAAGTCGACGACTCCGGGCCAACAGTCAACACAGTTAAAAGCGAAAAGAGTCGGAAGCAAATTCAGAGAAATCAAGAAAAAATAATAAGTCTTGATTCTTATTTCAAGTTAAGTTTTGGTTGGAGGCATTTGAGTTCTATATAGAAAAGAAACGATGATTACTTATAGCATTAAATTTCTAGTTTCTAATCGAGTTCCTTCAGAAATTTGTAGCTTAACTCAAGAAGAAATCGTACTTGATATTTTGAGAACACAATTTTCAGAATTTTTTCATTTCATCATTTTTGATAACTAAAATTTTATGCGTAAGTAAAACAGTTATTGGAGGTAAGCGGATATAGGGCAGATTTAGAAATGGATCTGTAGAGCAGCGGTACTCTATATATAGCATTATAAACGATGCTGCACTGGTGTGGACTTCTTGGCCAACGGGTCAACGTTATCTGTCGCCTTTCAGCAGGCCTTAATCTTATCGCTGGTAATCTAGACAAATGACAATATATAAATAATATTTATATATACTAAAATATATATATATATATATATATATATAGAAGAATGAAATTTGAACTCGAGTGGGGGCGGCTTGAAATTAAATCATCTTATTTTATGTGACTCAATTGCGAACGCAAGCAAAATGCTTGAATGGGAAGGCGGCGCCAGTTGCTCGGAAGCCTTTCTAGGAACACATAATCTTTTGGATATCAGTTTTCAGTATATGGTGAAATTAATTTAATGTAAGTGTAGTTCCAACGTTTCTCTTTTCAATTATAATCCCTTCTGATATACTTTTTACTATTATTATTGCTTCAGAGACTGTGCAAATGAGTTATAGTTGTCGATCAAACCCAATACTTCGCTAATAGATCTTACTAGTAAAAAAAAACTAGTAAAATTTTAAATTATTAACTTAACATTCCACTGGATTATCTTAGGACTATAATTAATTCTGTGCCAATGGATTATCTAAGGACTATAATTAATTCTGTGCCAATGGATTGTCTAAGGACTATAATTAATTCTGTGCCTTTTTAGAGAGGACGACCCGAGTCCATTAGGCAATATATATCCTTCGGCACATCGACGATGTCACTTTGTCTTTTTTTTTTTTTGGGATAATTTCGATTTGTGAAATATTTATTCGAAATGCAACATTTTGTGTATCGTTTGTGTTGCAGGCGCAGCTTACCAAAATTGCTTTTGTAATTATGTTGGTATGCATTTGTATTGGAATTATTGTGGTTGTTGTTGTTGCTGTTGTTGTTGTTGTGGTGATGATTGTAGTGATGATGGCCACTGCCATTGTTGTTGTTGCTGTTTGCTGTGTTGTTGTTGTTGTTGTTGCTGTTGTTGGTATTGATTTTACCGGCAGTACCATTGCCATTATGATGATGGCCAAGACTATGCATTTTGGATGGAATACGATAGCCAGACTCGTAATATTTATACTGATTGTAGGTGAAGCGCATTTTGTTGCCGTTTTTCGTTGTTGCTTTTGTTGCTTGTTGATTCTATCTTAAATTCATATAAATCAGCATTTGCAGCAGTGAATGACAAATAGTTGCTGTTGTCTCAAACAATTGGAACTGAACAATAACTAATATTATATTTGGCACGTTTCTTTTGTATTTGGAATTTAATTGTTGTTCTCACTTTGATTGTTTAATTGAAGTTGTTTGATTTTTGTTGTTGTTGTGTTTATTTGGCATTACAATGATTTGTACATGTTGTTGTTGTTGTTGTTGTTGTTGGTTGTTTAGTTAATGTTCATAATAAATGCATGTTTGCATTTGTGTTTCTTTGTTGTCGTTGTTGTTGTTGTTGTGTTTTCTTTATTACCTGTAAAATTCAAGTAATATTTTTTTGTTTTTTTTTCGTGTTTTAGAAATTAACATTTATTTTTTTTTTCTATTTTCAATTCGCATTTGATCTTTATTCTTTTGGCTATAAGTAGCGCGAAATCGAATACAGCCAACGAAGAAAATCTGTATTTGAAATGAAAGCTGTCGCCATGCCAGACTGATCGACAGACAGATACCCTATTGAAATGTGTAGTTTACAATAAGTAAGTAAGATTCATATTTCATTTATTTGATATCAAGTATCAGATTGCTTAAGCACTTTTTAGACCATAAATCATATCATACACAGAAATGAATAGGAAAAGCCTACAAAGTGTTTTTATAGTCATTAATTTGCACACATCCTTTACAGACTATATATATAGTATATAGAAATTAAAAATGCCGCCACATTCACTTCAGAACTAAACTGCAGCCACGACAATGAATGCTAATAATGATCTGATTTGATCTGATCTGATCTGATCTGATGTGTGCTAAATGCTAAATTCGCGCCGAGTCAATTTTTGTTACTTTTGATCGTTTTTGGGTTTGGGAAACAAGTTTTTGAGGCTGCCTTGCGAGTTTTGATATCTTCCTTATTTTACAGTTATGCATGTGGTGTAAATATTGCTGCAGAACTGGTTCACTCAGCCCTTTTACTTTTCCATCACAATTATTTCCACAACGATGCTAATTGTTTTAATTTTAAAGCATTTAGAGACCAGGTCAGACCAGGAAACAAAATCGCCTGGCAATTGATCTGATGTTAATATCTCTCAGGGTCTATTGAACCCTTTTTTGCTGGCAAATTCCAAATATTCAATTAAGAAAGTTGGTAAGAATTGGCTTAACCTGGATTTATTTGTCTGATTTAGGAGAGTTGCTCTACTTTTTTACCTACAAAATGGTTATCTCATTTATTGGCATTACACAAAGAATCATTATCGAAAAGATACAATCTATTTGAAACACACAAACTTTTCAAAATAAACAAAATATGCAATAACAATAATTATATGGATTCGTATGCTTGTTTGATCAAGCAAGTCAGTGCAACCCAAAGGAACTTAGCGAACATTAAGTGTTAATCTTGATTGTGTCACGACACCAATCAACATATGAAGTGCGTAGAGGCTCATATCACTGTCATTACTAAATAGTTGCATGAAAAGCAATGCCAAATTCAATGAACACATATATACACATATATACATAAATACATGCATGCATACATAAATAAATTATAATCACTAATTTGAATTTATTTGCACACATTTTACAATAAATATTGCGAGTTATTGATCTAACCTGAACTAATAAAATCAAAATTAAAAACAAAAGGAAAAGGAAAACATTGAATGGCACACCAAAGATTGTAGAATTGAATTGAATCGAATCGAAACGTATCGAATCGAATTCAATTCAATCAAATCTCATACCGAATCAAATCTTGAGCGCGAATATATGTAATGTTTGTGGCTGTAGCTGTTTCTGTGACTGTGACTGTGGCTGTGGCTGTGGCTGCCCCTCTATGCGATTGTTTCGGACTGAGGCGCTGCTTCGCTCTGCTCTGCTCTCACTGTGGCTGGCGGTGGCGCTGATAAGATAAAGCTGCTTAACCACAGCACCGCCGATCGTTCGTTTCGTTAACGTTTTCGTTTCGAGCTTGTTTCGATTTCGTTTTTGTTATGTTGCGTTTCCGTTTCTGTTTTCGGTGTTCCCTGAAAACAGTTTTCCGGATGCAAGCCCGTTTTAAATAAGTAATTGTTGAATTTTTTTTTTTTTTTTTTTTTTGTTGATTGCTTTGTCAAATTCGGCATCTATCAATAGTTTGTATTTATATTTTCGGCAAAATGCCGATTAAAGATACTGCCGATCGAAAGGCGATCAGCCGACTGCGACGACGGTCAACGATAACAAAGCGGCGACTTTCGATGTCGACGCTCTTTCATTGTTGTTGCTGATTGCCAGCAGCAGCAGCAACAACAATAACAACAACAACAACAAACACGCACGCATACTTAAAGCACACGCGACAAACTCACAGTAAAAAAATAAATAAATTAAATATATATGTACATTTTGATATAAATATATATTTAAAAAAAAATAATAATAATAATAAATGAAAATAATTTCAAAGCGCGCGTAAAAAAAAAACACCGTTTAGTCACAACTTGAGCGTCGTGTTGCGAGCACTTACGCTGAGATCGATGAACTAAAATCCTAAGGAACGACAATCCGTAATTATGCCTGGGCCCCGGTGCTTGGTTTCAAATTCCGCCGGCGCTGTAGAGCATCGCTGAAAGAGAGCGAGAGAGCAGTAGCAGCAGCACCAACGACAGCAACGACAGCAGCGCGAGCAACAACAAGTGTACGCGTGGTCGCTCGTCGTGCTCATGGCGAGTGACGACAACGGGTTTAATTGACTTCAATGTGTTTGTGAGCGAAGCGCGCGCGACCCTTCGGTCACACTGATTTGTGTTCGTATTTTCGTATTTCGATTCGTATTCGGATTCGGTTTGCAAACGCAAATTGATAAAAAAAGAAAAAAAAAATTTAAATAAATAAAAAATATGACGTGCTACGGCTACCGACGAGTGGGCGGCAGAGTCAATTGAAACCAATATCGATATCGATATGCCAACTGAGGGCAAATAGCTGCTGTTAATGTTAATTAACATCTTTTGCATAAGCCTCTTTCTTCCTATTACTCTCTCTCTCGCTCTCTTTCTTTACGCAATTTTCAGTCAATTTCAGACAGAAAGCAAAAATGTGCAAACTGATCCGTGTTAAAATTTCACACGTACAACCAAATCAGCTAACATATTTATGATGTGTCTATGCAAAGAGTGCAATGTGTTTGGAGCATTTTGGACATTTTTGGCTTTTCAAATTCACACACATACATAAGCATATACACATTAATATTTGAACTAGCTAAGCACGCTTCACACACCAGAGCAGCACGACAACAACAGCGAGATCTGTTAACAGCAACATAACAACAACAGTTACGGTGTTAAATTCTTATTGGCCGTTTCATTTCTCGCACCGTGCCAGAAAAAAAAGAAGAAAAAAAATGCCCAAAATGTTGATAAACAAGAAAGCTCGTGCAGCCCTTGGCAACGCCATCGAATAGTGCATACCCTGTCAGACCAGTTGGACCACAACTGTCACATAGTTGTTTTTTACCCAATGCTATTTTGAAGCATAAATGCGATCAACGTTTCACCTACATATTTTTAAAATTATACTAAATATATGCATGTGCCTAAAATGGCTTCTTTAATGAGAAAACTATAATGCTCTAAGCACAAGAGTATCAAAAAAAGACATTAAAAGAACTTTCGCTGGGCACAGTTCAAATGGTGGTAACATAAGAATCATTTCGTTGGGCACAAATTATGAAAGTAAACAGAAAAATAAATAATAAATAAATAAATAAAATGTATGTATGCTAAATAAATACAGCATACATACGTGCTCATATGTAAAGTGTAGTTCAGCCAACTATCAGAACAGAAACAAAAAAAAAAAAACAGCGCACCTCGAAATAATTATCACAATCAACGAACGCCGCCGCCGTCTTCGTTTGTTGTCGTCGTCATCATTATCATCGTGCTGATCGCTTTTCGAGTACTAATGAGTTGGAAATGCGCGATCAGCGCCAAAACATATCAAACGACTCACGCTGGCGCTAGAGGGTGCTATGCGTCTCTCTATTTATCTCTCTCTCTCTCGCTCTCTCTCGCTCTCTGTTTACAGAAATTAACACTGACAATGTAACTCATACGCATCGTTGACTTTGATCACTTTATCGTTAGCATTAATTAATTGTTCTTTAAAAATGAGTTAAATTGGTTTTGTGCAACGTCCGCCATGCTGTCTGGCCGTCTGTATAAACGCAATTTTTTTTCGACACCCTTAAAGATATAGACTACAAACTTGCAATATATACTGGTCTGTGCCTGCGTCAGCCAAAGTGTAAGAATTGGAGTGCTGCGTCCACTAGGGGGCTATGATATCGATAAAATCGATAATTGCAGATCGAAATCGCCCCGAAAATTCACAAAAGCCTATATTTAAAAGACAAACTTGGACGGTATTTCTTGGTTACACCCAACCTGTTATTTGCTAACTGTTATCAGGTAGTATGTGATACCATATCAAAGTATTTCACAGTCAGTTACGAGCGGCTGCAACGTTTCTTACTAGCTTGGCTTAAATAAGTGCATAGTTCCAGAGTAGAGAAAGCGTAATTTATCACATTCCAAGCGATCCACTTGGATCCACCAACTGAAAGCCATGGCAATGAAATGATCTTTATATTAAACCGAAGCAATGACAAATAGACATAATTAGTGTTAAGCATTTCGCAGCAACAGTTGAAAGATTGCCCGACTAGAAGATACCATGTACTTTAGTCAGAATAATCCAAATGTTCACTTTGAAAAGCAATTCAATTTTGAGATTCAGGATCGAAAAGGGAAAAGAGCCATCAACCAGTTGATCAAAACTAAACCGATTTGCGCAGGTTGTTTTGACTTCCAGAATAACACTAGATTTTAATTTGGAAACCATTTCAGTTTTTAAGTACGTTTTTTAATTACAATTATACTACGACTTTATATTGAAACTGGCTTAAATGGACTTCCCCCTATACACAATTATTTTACTACGAAAATATTAAATGACGTTCCATTTGAAGCTTAAGCGAAAGACGATAATCATTCTTTAACCAGTTTACCAACTTACATTTGTCGATTGTTTGTGCAGTGGAAGTGATTCCGTTCACAGAAGAATCAGCGAAAGTGACTAACTAAAATCCCACAATTTATTACCATTGATAAACGATCATTTTGATTTTTGAATAATAAACCTGACCTTTATTGTTATTATTATTATTTTATGGTTTTTTTTTTTTTTTGTGTGATTCCTTTTTTGTTATTTCCTGTTGATTTCAGGCCTGGTCTTATAATATGGAAAAATTCCAAAACAAATGAAACATCGTATAAATAATTATAGACGCAAATGTTCTTTAACTTTTTTTTTAATATGTCATGTGGTTGTTGTTGTTATTGTTATGGCTACTTTGTCGGTTGCAGTTCACAAAAGTACAATAAGCCGCGTTAATAAGTACAGGTTTTAACCTTGGACCCAACTCGGATTTGAGCTTCTGTATTTTGTAATTGTTGCTGCTGTTTTTCTTGTTAGTTGGTCGACACGCATTTGCATTGTAGGGTATAATATAATACATTCATGGCTAAGTACAACGACAGCAACAATAAGTACAGCCAAAAGATCACGCAAATATGAGAACAACTGTAATCATCATGGATGATCATCTGTCACAAAAAATGTTATAAATTATACATACGATATTGGCAAAGGGGTGTGCTGGGTTGGGGTTGGTTGAGCTGGAAGATGGAGGAGGAGGAGGAGTCGAGTTTGGAGTTGAGATTTTGCAAGATGCGTTGATGACTTATCGTGGCTGTATATATATATTTATTTTAATTAGCAAAGATTGAAACCAATATTTTTGATTTCCTGACGACAAAGAACAGCTACCTTAGGCTTGCCGAAAATTAAACTATCTGTCAGACCGTAGTCAACTTGCCCACGTCTAAATTCCACGGCTGTGCAAAATTATCACACTGCACTTAAATTGAACATTAATTCCAAATCCAAGTATTATATCAGCGTATCTGCTGGTCGAGACTTCTCTCTTTCTCTCCGAACAAAGCACTCAATTGGCACAACCCATAACGGAACGTGCCTATAGCTATATGGCTGCCCCTTTTCATTCACTCTTAATGCCGATATATTTGATATATACCTACAAATACATACATATATATGCAGACAAGTTTGAAATTTAAATAATGTTAAATGCCCAATCACGATTTCGTACAATTTATTTCGATTAACGCACATCGTGGACTTTATAGGACATCTGTATATGTATATATATATATATATATATGTATGGCGACAGATTCCCAAAAGAAATGACGACACGTTAACATCAAAAACAAACATTAAGTGCACAAATTCGAATGTTTTCAAAACAGATTCGAGCCGCAAACCAAAAAGAATTTTCAACATTTTTTGTTTTTTTTTTTCAAGAAAAATGTGAAAGTTGCAGTCGAAAGTAACCGACAGCTTAATATTCGGATATAAATATGAATGTAGGAATATAACAAATATAGTTGACAAATATTGTGACTACAGGGTAAATACAGGATCAAAATTAATATGCCAAAAAATGTGTATTCGAAGAAAATACGTCAAAATTTGCGTTGCATTCGATGTAAATAGTTTGGCTTGAACAATGACAACCAATTCAAAACAAATATAGAACAATGAATGATACAAAACTATGTGTGTAAATGGATGTTTGTATGTAGTTAACATTTTATTGAAAACGATTTACTGATAGTTTGGATTTTTGTTTTGGCATTTACGTGGCGAGCGCAATTGTTGGTCATAAAAAAGCAAAGCAAATAAATCGCGGACGATAACTTCAAAGCGCGCGCTTAATAGCAACAATGCAAAAAAAAAAAAAACAAGAACAAAAACAAAACAAATCAAAACAAAAATTTGTTCATTAATCTGCTTAAATTTGTTGTAATTGCTGCTGCCTATGGCTGCTATGCGATACAGAGATAACTAAAGTACTAAATTGAGCGATAATTCTTCTCGTAGTACTTTAGTTCCATGATTGTTTGTTTTTTAATTATATCTATTGTGGCAAGCAACAACAACAACAACAACAACAACAACAATAAAGTGACAGCCACTCAACAGTGCCCTCACACAATAACACAAATTACGCATACGACACACATACACACACACACACACATACAGCAGAGCAGATTGACGCGAGCAGGCAGCTGTCAATCGCATGAACGGGCAAGCGACAACGGACAACAGACCGTAACAGCAGGAGCAGCAGTAACAGCAGCAGCAACTGTTACGTTAACAGTCTGTATGTAAAGCGGGCAAGTCATTTTATTAAAGTCGCGCACGCGCTCTACGCTGTTGTCTTAACATTATCTGAAACTGTGAGTTATTAACTGTTAACTTTCAACTGCTCTAGAAGTAACTTGGAATCATCATTGTTGTCTCATTACCGTTATTATTTCCATTTTTATGCCAGCCACTTGACACCTTACGTCAGGACATCGAATTTGCATCTATTTTTAGACAATCCACATGCATTCCGCTGTGGCAAACAGTAACATGCATTTGACATGCCACATGCTGAGAAAAATGACAGAATAGGGCGAAATCATAACGCATTCAACCGGATGAATTTGGCTTTAGGTCACGTGGCTTGCATGTTGGCCAGCCAACAGCAGAACCCTTACGCAAGTAAATAAGCACCACATACACCTAGTTAAATGTTATTCAATATGTGTCTGATTCTTTTTTTAGAGAACTTAAATATAGCCTTTAGCTGCGTATCTGCACGAATTTTAGCTTTATTCAGTTTAAATATTGTGATTTACATACCCTAGAGGCTGGCAGTCAAGCACTGCTCAATGATCCAATTGAAACACTGATGATGCACCGACGAGCTTGCGAAATTTGTAAAACTGATTGCCAAATGTGAAAAAATAACAAGGAAGGCGCCGAAGAAGAAATACTCTTTCACGTAATGTCAATATAACTTCTCTTAGGGGTATTTTGTGAGGTGTCAAATCAGAGCCACAACCTTAACTCTGGCTAAAGCAAACTACTAATTTGGTATCAAATGAGTCAAAAGTCTTATGTATATCATCAAATATATCAATACATAAATATATTAAAGTCAATAAAAAAAATATGAAAAACAATAATAAACTCAGCACTCAACCTACTTCAGGTCTACGACTCATTTTTGAAATTACAATTCAATATTGGAATGAATGCAGTTCAAGCGGTGATTTGATTCGACTGGTTTGTTTAATGCAAATTGAAGCTATTGTTTAGATAATAAATCTAAATTCGGTCAACACTAAAGTTATGTTAAATATATCTATATATATATATGTATATGTATATGTATATGTGTATATTATTCATATCACTCTATTGCATAACGTACAGATATATTGAAATACTTTATGCAAGGGTATCAAGTTGAAATTAAACTAGTTTTCTCGCGCGCTTGTTATCATTTCATCCAAATTTTACATAATACACACACACACACACACACACACAAACACACACTAACGCACACACACACATATGTGTGTGTGCATATGGATTTTGACTATGCTGTGGCTCTGATTATGGAGAGAGAATGTCTCTGATTATTTCCGGGTTATCTCACATGCGCACCCTTTGTCGTCACTTACATCACGTGGCATCAGTGGAGAGTGGCAAAAATGATGCCCTAACAAGATACCATTAACACATATTCCTCCTCTCTGCCCCCTCACTCACTCTATTGCTGTTGTAGTCGGCTAAAATGAGAATTAAGTTCGCATGCTAATGCTGATAAGCGCACAAACTTGATTTAAATAGATTTGGTTTCTTGCATAATCTATATTAGCAAATAAAACATAATCGGGGAATTTAGACTAAAATTACATGTTGTGCTAACAATTCTGCTCAGTTCGAGGAAAGTAAGCACCCACAGTATATATGCATGTATGTATGTAATGTATGATGTACTTGTATGCATAAGTATCACATACATATATATACATTTTCAATGAAATCACATCTGAAAAGCGTTCAATTTCCATTTGTTGTTTATCGATTCTAAAGTTAATCGATAAAATTCATTTTCGGTATTTGGTTTCGTAATCTTTGCTTACACTACCGGTGCGTACACAATTTTGAAGAAGTTTACGTAGAGTATCAAAATATCGTTAGTTTCAGGTGGCTTCTCAATTTTGTATACACAGACGCGGACACATACATAACGAATCGGCTCTAATAATGTTCCGCTACGATTCTTTGGTTTCAATGCGCCCTTTACAAATAATATCAGTAAGCGGTATTGGGGTGCTCAAAGAAATGTTCAATTTGGGTTCAGATTCCGATTCCTTTTCTGAATTTAAATCGATAAAAATGCGATTCCAATTCCTATTCCGGTTTGATGCATCCTTAACAACAGAAGTCGTTATGCTGTAACGCTAGAATGTTTTGGTTAATAATTGTATCAGTCTCGGTCAGAGGTGCTTGATAAGTTTTAAATGGTTAACGATTTGCGATTTGGCAACCTGTAAAAATATTAAATCTCTATAAGTGGACAGAAGGGTAGTTAAACATTAGTTGACAAACTTCCCGCATTGTATATATACACATATATATATATATATATATATATATATTCATGCTACATACATGCACGAAATATAAATAGGCAACTGGTATTATCATATGATCTCATAGATAAAGAAAATATCTAACAGATAACCAATGCTTCTTTTGTTACTCGGCATGGTTGAGTTGCTGTCTGCTCTTCAATATCTACGAGCTGATAAGGATAAGAATGTGGATGTCATCTCTTCAAACAAAAACATTCTAAACGGATCACAATAATGCTGCACGCATGTTCGCTAACAGGGTGTGCTCCCAACCAAAGTTTATGATTGATGATCGATGATTGATGGCGACAAAAGTTAAATCGAAATATTGGGATCTTTTCAATATTTAACTTTGATTTCCGATTTTCGATTACTTAATTACTTATGCATTAGTGATAGTTCATTCATAATTATTGCCATTACTTATAGTTAATCTAAAAATAAATTGACATAATTCATTCAACTTAACAACCTGCACAGCAACAACAACAGCAACAACAAAAGCACACTCGACTAGGGAATACTCTCATGGATCGTTGATACTGAGGCATTCTCATTTTCATTCTCATGAATATGAATTTACAAACAAATAACAGTAATATGCTGATATGCCTTGCGCTGCTTTCAGATAGGGTATTCACGCTGGGCAACAACAACAATAACAAGAACAAATGGCGTGCCAAACACAGATCTGCTTCCAACCAAACGAAATTTGACCGGTTTTAACTACTTTGACTTTGGTGTTTTGTCTATTTTATTTACTTTATTTATTTCAGTCAATTCAAGCAGTGCGAGCGAGATAGATTATATTTGATTTTTATGCTGGCTGCCTTGAGGCTGGCTCTCTCTGTGTGTGTGTTTGTTTGTCTTTTTTTTTTGATGGCGTTGATATGAAACTTTGTCTGGTTTTTTTATTATTTATTTTTTATTTTTTTGGCGTACGCCGCACTTGCAATAACTATGATGACAACAAAAATCGATAACAATTTAAAGATTTAATTACACTAAATAATATATGCAATTATCAAGCTGTGATTCACGGTGTGATTCACCCCAAACCAGTACATAAGCTATATAGAGTACCAAGTAAAAGAACCGTGGGATATACCAAAATATGCACGACTAACGTAAACAAACTAATGAAATTCATACAATTTTTTATGTGTATTTAAATTTTCTTAACTTACACTTAATTGGTTTACCTTTATAGATATAAATAAGATATTCTACGCAAAATAAAACTCTTGAGCTCAAGCAAATATGCGCATTTTTTACAGATATTTTGAATAATTATTTTATTTTTGACCATCGATATATCAGAAAATGTTTTGGGTTTTTCTATTTATATTTTTGATACATTTGTAAACAAATAAATTACGTTATCAATTGATTAATTGGGATCACATAAACAGCAAAAATTAAAAAATTATTAAAATTTAAAATTATTTATAACTGAAATCAAAATAGTGAAATTTGTAGTAACGAAAATTGCAAGGGATATTTTTTTTTGTCTTCTTGTCAAGTTTGCAGGATATGGAAGCAGATGTTCCCGACACCATAAAGAACATATATTCTTTATTGGGATCATTAGATGACTCGAGATTCTTTCTTCATTTTTAGCCTTTTACATATATATTCGATTTATGCTGCAGGCAGCAAATGGATCAGAGATGAACGGGTCAGAAACAAAGGGTCGAAAGATGAGGTCTAAAGGTATGTAAACAGGCAGCCCATAAAGAGCTAATCATAAGTAAACAAAAATTTGTTCAAAACGAGAAATGTTCGCAAAAAAAACTCTTTAAAAAGTACAAAACACTAAAAAACTACAACAAAAAAAAAATAAAATAAAAAAATAAACGAAGCATGTTTGTGTGATCTCGAGTAATTTCGCGATTTATTGTGAAATTCGGTAGACGGTAAATGGCTGGGATGAGACAAACATCAATTGTGTATGTGTGCGTATGTGTGTGTATGTGTGTGTGTGTGTGTGCATGTGTGCGTATGTGTTTAGATGTGTGTTAAATATGTATTTACTGTGTCCGTATCTTTATGAGTTGGGCGTGAGCTGTGCGAGCCAGTTGGCCTATAACGACGACGACAACAAATTATTTGTTGCTGATAAGATTTTGTTTACTTTTGCAGCTCCAGGAGCAAAGTGAGCAAAGTTTTTACTCTTCTAATTTTTTTTTTAACTTCTGCGGCAACTCCCCCATCAGGAGAGAAAGGGATGTGGAATGGGGTCTGGGTATATGGTCTGCTATATATGATAACTATAACTATGACGTACATTGCAAATCGAAATTGTCAACAGTCAAATGCTGCGCGCGACTCACAGACATATGCCAAAGACAACAACAACAACAACAACAACAACAACAACAACAACAACAACAACAACAAGAACAACAACAAAAGATAGAAATACAAACAGCGAGCAGACAGCCGCTGAGCGATGACTTATTGTTGCTCTTGCTGCTTCTGTTGATTGCTTGCTGTGTTGCTTTTGGTTTCGATTTTGTTATTTTGTTTTTTGTTTTTCATTTTGTTGTCACGTGAGGCGTTCATGCGCCGCCGACAGGCTGTTTTTTATCGGTTATTGTGCGCATTTTGGCAGGGTAGCGCCTCAATCGAACGAGAATAAACAAAAAAGCACTAAACTTTGATTTTTTTTTTTTTGTCTCGAATTTATATCAATCAGTCAATCAATCAAGCAATAATAATTGGAATGCAAACAAATCAAAGCAAATTGCAGCCAATTCACCTTAAAACTGCTCGACTAAAAAATACCCAGTTCTTTTTTTTCTTGCAGTTTACACATAAATCTTAAATATATTTATAACATTTAAATCAATTTCAACAAGTTTAGTTAAACAAATAAAATAACGAAAATCGTCAAATAAAATAAAATGACAGCTGACAATTATAATAGAAGAAGAAGAACGCTTTAATACTGCAGCTAAACCCCTGTGCAAACACTTTTTTGACATACTGTGCACTGTATATATGAATATATATATATATATATAGTTCTAAATATGATCTGCCCGTCTGAATGAAAATTAACAAAGTTTTTCAACCTTGAGCGTGTTTTGCGTGCGTTTTTTTTATTTTTTATTTATTTTTTCTTTTATTATTGCCATTTGCTTTTGTTATTGTTACTATTTTGCGGCGCTTGCGCATAAAAAATCGACTCTGTGACTGTGTCTGTGTGTGTGCGTGTGTGTGTGTGTGTGTGCGTGTTTGCTGAGTAGTAAACAAATAGATGAAATTATATAGAACGCAAAATGTTAGAGGCACAAAACACAAATTGAAAACATAAGAAAGACAGACAAAAGAAGAAAGAGAGCTGAAGAGAGTGAGTGAGAGCAATCGCAAGAGATAGGCAAAGAGAGACTGACAGACAGAGCAGAGAGAGAGAGACAGAGAGCGAGCGAGAAAGTTCATTATGAAGTTTACAATTTGGTTGCTGTTGTTTGTCTGAATTTTTTTTTTTTTTTTTTTTTTTTTGTATTTGCTAATAAATTATTTGGCCATTAAATATTATTTAGCACTTATTTTCTTCGACATTTCTGTGTGTTGAGTCATCCAAATACGAAATTTTCATTAAACACTGACCACAAACGATAAGATAAGATTCATTTCTGGTAAATCATGTTCATTATTATGAAACAGCAGCAACAACAATAATGATTTTTTGAACTAAAATTGTGGAAAAACTTTTTAAATGATATCGAAAGAGATTTCGCTGATCACCATGAAGTATATACTTTTAGTCATTCTCGCAGTCTCTCAGCTATATACTGATGAAACTTCGCACATATCCAATTGAAGGAATGGTTTGGCACCTTTACGTCAAGCATAATAAATACCCATTTATCAGTTGTACCTGGGCGATCTATGCATATCTACACACCCATCATTTTTTGCAATTCATCTCTATAAAGTACACATTTCACACTTCATCATGACCATTATTTATGGATGTCAAAACGACGACTCATGTTTCGTTGCGGTTCTTGTAAGTTAAGTGTAAGATAAAAGTGAACCGATCCTCACATTCAAATGAGATGTTATGATCCAGATTTAAATTTGTAAACAGGAAATGATTGATCAAATCTATAATCTCAGGGTTTGCTAATAGTTGAATTAATTCAATATAATTAATTCTATTAGTTAATTGTAGGTTAGTGAAACATAGATTCCGAAAGAGTGCAAATTAATTAAATCAATATCGACATTTAATGAACGTAGCTTAAAATCTGATTGCAATTAACATGTTGATGCTGACAAGGTGTTAATATATATATATATAGAGATATATATACATATATGTTATATTTTTACAGGGTATTGGCAGTAGAGCAACAATAGCCAGCAAATTTTACATATGTAACTTTTGTCATATATCACAACAATAGAGAGAGAGAGCGAGAGTGAGAGAGAAAGAGAGAGAGAGATAGAAAATGAAAGTAAGTTGACAAGTTGTCTGGGGCTTGTCGCATTGAGGCAAATAAATAAGGTAATTTTCTCGATTTAGTTGAGTACTTGTGTGGTGGAATAGATTTTGCCTATTTTATAATTCAAATGAAAATCGGTGCGATACTTTTCACTTGAATTTCGACAAGTTCAATGACCTCCAGCTAGAGTGTGGAACACCCAAAGTGTCAACCTTTGGCCACATGAAGAGATGAAGACGAAAAGACCGCAACAACAACAACAACAACAATTGTTAACAACAATAAATAATTGGTAGGTGGTGTTAAAGATAATAACAATGTACATGCTACAAAAAAATAAAAAAATAAAAAAAGGGGACGATACTTTTCGATTATATTAGTTATTATTTTGATGAACGAATCCGACATGAGTTCAAGGTTTGCCAAACAACAACGACAAGCAACAGAATAACCAGATATACATATATATATATATGTATTTATATATATATACAGATATGTATAAATACCTAAAACATTGTTGCCTCTTTGTTTGTTTGTTGATGTTAAAAGCTCCCCTAATGTGATGTATATAATATGTAATCTAACTAGTAAGAATGCCCTAGTCGAGAGAGCTCGACTACGAGAAACTGCTTGAGCTTGCTGAGCTGTGTAATTGGTTATTGGATTCGTGTTTTATAATCGATCTCGCTGAACTTCATTATACCATTATACCATAGAAAGACGTTTATTAAAAATGATTGTTACGGAAAACATTTTAATATTAATATAAATAATACACTTGAAGAGAAAGAAATCTCAAATTTTGATTACTAGGTATACGTAGCCGAGAATTGTGCGTTGTTCGAGTGATATATGTGTTTGTTGTTGGTTTCGGTAACAACTTGTTTTTCATATCCAGTCCGAATCGACTCGAAGTCGTTGCCATTTCATTAATATTATTAATTAATTTAACAAATTAGCACCGATATGTGGATTAATAACAATTGACGTCACTACATTTTACAGCTTCCGTTTAAAGGTATCTATCCGATTATCCTAAACAGTTGATTCAAATGAGTCTCTCAACTCATTCAAACGAATGCCTCCCCTCCCCTCGCCACGCTCTTGGTATGTGCTTATTAAACCGGCTACGAGGGGGATTCACAAAACTGCATCGAACTGATCAACACATCGATTATATATTCATCATTTCATTTCAGTGGCATTTCCGATTGGCCTTTATAATAGACAGATTGTTGACGGGGTGTTCTCTAAGTATCGCTGTTGTCTGGCTGCCTTCAATATTTCCAAGAAACATTTTCCAGTGTTGCGTATTCATTTTTTCAAATTACTCTTGTCATTGTCGTTGTTAGCTTATAATAATCGCGCAAAGCAATGAAATTTAATGTTCATGTAAACTACAACAACAACAACAACAACAACAACAATTACTAACAAATATTATATCAGAGCGATGCATGCAATCTTTTGAAATCTATTCAAACTCCAAATACAGTTTGATGTAAATATGTCAAGCAGACGAAATGTTTATGTGACAAAAGATGTGTGAATTTGAAGTGAATCTGAATTAATATCCAACGCAAGATATGAACAGACTATATATATATATAAGACTAAATCTATACTCGACTAGTGATGATACTTATATGGAGTAGCTGACGCTTCCTTCTGCATATCACACCTTATTTTACCTTTCTTAATGGGTTCACCAATAGAAAAACATAACCGACCATCATGATACACTTATAATTCTTGAAAATTCTCAATTATAGACATATAAATATGAAAATGAAAATTCGCAAATTGTAAAACGTTTTAGTTTAAATGACAGATTTTAACAGATTTTGTTTAACTTAAAGATCAAATCAAGATCTTATGTAATGCAAATATAAACTCAATTTCTAACTATAAGCAAGAATAAATCAGAATTAAAATCAGAAGATTGTAGATTTCGAAATTTTGAGATTTTGTGAAAAATATTTATATTTTCTCTAGTCTCTATTTGTGAGACTGCATTGGAGTTGAGAGGGTAACTGCTAGCTGGATTAATTCGAAGCACATTTGAGGATTCATTCATTCAACACAAGGTAAAACAACAATAGAAAACAACAACAACAACAACAACAACAAGCAACAGGAACAATCACTAATCATTTTGTTTAGACGCCGAGTTTCTTTGCTGACTTTGACTTGAGAAGGAGGGGGGGAATGTACAATAGACAAACACAATAGAAACAGCAAGAATAACAAAGCAGCAAGACGAGGAGAAGAAGATATACGAATATCTAATGATGCACTGCCGACTTTCATCTGACGATGCCAACAACAAAAACCAACTAAAACAAAAAAAAAAAACAACAAAAACAACAAAAACAGCTAAAACAGCTAAAACAACTAAAACAGCTAAAACAGCTACCAGTGGCAGTTTAGCACAACAACATTTTAATTGAGGTGGGCTCGGCGAAAACAAATACATGCACAGAGGTATCTGTATTTGCACAGCTGCCGTCAAAATAATAGTACCACACACATACATGTGTGTTATGCAAAACATTACAAACAAATAGTGAAAATATAATTTTAAAAAATTACGGAAATGGATGCCACAATGCAAAGGTTGTTTTTTTTTCTATAATAATACAATTTAAGAATTTGTCAACACATATTTTTGACAATATTTGTATTTGTCGTCTGAAATCATTGTCATTGTCATTGATAAGAAGGAAAAACAAATTGTTCTTTTTTGTAGAACAGAATTTTGATAAATATTGAAGATTTTGAAAGAGTGTTATGGAATATGGAATATTGGAATACTTTTCAATAAACAGATCAATTAAAAGTGTATTATTTTACTCAATCAACTGTCTCAAAACAGTCCAAAGCCGAGAAAACAAATGAATGGAATGCGAAAATTAACCAAGAAATCAAACGAAATCTGAAAGGCAGTATGAAAATATTCGGAGAAGCACTGCTATCATTTTGACCGCTGCTGTAAATGCACATTCATATTTATATGTACGCTGCATGCTACATGCTGGAGAACAAAATGGCGGCGAGAGAGAATGAGAGCCATATAATTGTGTGGCGCACAATTGTACACACAATTAGATTGATTAGCCTTAACTTGAAATTATTATACTCTCTTCTCGAATGGAGACAAGTGAATAAGCTGCAGCTACCGATTGCTTAATACTCTGTTCGCAGTGCAACAGATGTTGGAAATAATGCAAATTTGGATAGAGTTTATAGGGCAAGGCAATTGTTTCGAAATTCGCCAAGGTCTTCAATCGAGTCGTAATTTCAACAACAGCAACAAGATTTGAAGTTTCTTGATTGCGATTCTACGATTTTAGTTTCTGGTTTCTGGTTCTATAAAATCAAAACTCAAGGAACTGTTCAAGTTGATATTAACGCCCAGCTATTATTACATTAGAAACAGGGTATCTATGCAGTTGGTATGCTGATCGACGCCAAAGGCCGCACTAACGCCCCTTTGATCATTAACTAATCTAGAGAGCAGAAAATTGCATTTAATAAGCAGATGACAAACCGTAGAGCTGTGGAGGTTAATAGCGTCGTCGTCTGTGGGCCTGATCCGTTGACTAAGTCAAGTCACGAGACTTGACACACACACTCGCACACTCGCACACTCACACACTCATACACTCATACACATACAATCAAAGTTCAAGTTAAATAGTTAAGCCTTCCCGTATGTGAGAATCTTATGTGAATTATGCGAAATGCAGAACTATCAGAGACAACAAAGCAGGTCTTACAGCAAATCCCCCGCACAGAAAGTGACTAAGCATTTCAAAACTTGTTATGGGGTATTACTGTCGAATTCAGTAACACGAGTATGCACTGTAGTGAGTAATACAAAAGTTACAAAGTTAAATAGATTTTAATTTGTTTTTTTTTTTGTTGGATTAGTAGTTTCGCAATACTAGAAAAAAAATCGCTGATCCATAATCTCAATGTTTAAAATCAAATCAATGTCGAACCGGAACCGGTATGGATGAACGGACACTGAAGCAGTGAATTTCTTAAGCTTTCGATAACTTTGGAAGTACTAAAATCATGCTGATGCAGTGTTTATTCTATACACAGTAAAAAAAGATTAAAGTTCGAAATCGAAGTCACAACTTAAATACGAATACGTCACAATAAATGCGAAGCGCACTTTACGATGGCCGCCAAATTGCAATTCCCTTGACATGCCCGTGTACATATATATGGATACATGGCAAGGATTCAAGTGAATTAAACACTCCCCAGAGTTTGCCAGCTTAGCCAAATGGATGTTATTTTTCAGTTGCGAAGGCAATAATTGTTGCTTTGCTGCTGCTGTTGTTGTTGTTGTTGTTGTTGTTGTTGTTATTGGCATTGGTATCAGATAGTCAAGTCCTTAGTTTGGTTGTGCGCACCAGGGGGCCACTTCCTGGCACGACCTTGTACAAACTATTAAATTGTATTCAATTAACATTAGCAATCAACAACAGCACCACCCAACACCACCCACAAGCACTCCCCCAACGGAAATCAAGTATAATGTATAATGTATAATCCACACACAAATAGCAACAACAAGACGAAAACTTTAATCGAGTCATGTCTCGGAAAGTGTCCTTATGAGTTGGGGTTCACAATATTGTTTTCACTGTGGGTTTGTCTTCAAATGTCATGTTTTCTAGGGTATGTTATGGTCCTGCTCCTGCATTCACGCATCGATTCAATTGAATTGAAAGTATTGTGGCTAAGTTTTGTTGCTGTTGCCACGTGTGTAGACTAGTGGCCTACGCAAACAATGTCCATCCCCATTCTGCCACCAACAAACCAAGAATAATATCCATATACATATGTGTTTGTGTGTATACGAGCCGAAAGTGCTGTCAACATTGCAGACGATGTTACACAGTGGGACAACATCATTGGCCAAATGTACACAAGTAAAGTGATACGAAAGTGATCGATTTAAGCCACTGTGCAACGCCCCGCTGACGCTCTCAATTATGGCCACACGTGCCCTCTCTCTATGTTGCGTCAATCAGAGGCGAAGTCTATTAGTGCTATTATTGATGTTGCTCTTGTTTATTATTGTGGTTGCTGTTGTGTTGTTGTTGCAATCTCTCGTTATCAAAATCAAAATCAAAATCATTTATCTCATATAGACATACGCATAAATATGTATATGGGGTCTGTGCATCTGTTAGGTAAAGGTACATAAGTGCCAAGTAAAGTTAAAAAACATGTAGTAATAAGAAAATATGTGAAAAAAAAACATAAATAGAAAAAAAGTCAGAAAAACAAACCTGTTCCTCCTCCGCGCCCCGCAAACGTTGTGGTCGCCAACATTGATGAACTGGAACCGGAACCCGCGACGCCGGCTCCACTGGTTTTTGTGTATTTTAAAAGCATCGCGTTCTTGCTGTTGTTTTTGGGTTTTGTTTTTGTTACTTTCTTATCTCTCTATTTTGTATTTTGTGTGTTGACACAGAAAACAACAACAAAAATTAAAACAAATAATTGCACTTTATTATGTATATTATGTATTGTTTATTTTATGTATCTGTTTTGTTTGTTTATAATGGCTGCGCTGCTTGCTGGGCCAACAGGCTAGCGGTAACTAACCAATAAACTTGGCTAACCCAAAAGTCCGAACGACGTCAACGTCAGCGGCAGCGGGTTCGCTGTGTATTTATTGCTATTTTTAGTGACAATAGTTTTTTGTGTTTTTATTCACGATTGACGCAGGAACGAAGACAGCTCGTTGTTTGTTCTTTCGTTCACCACTCTCCTGTCGCTTTTTTCAGATGCCTTGGGATTTTTGATATAACAATTATATTATTATTATTATTATTGTTCACTATTCACGTAGTGTTTGTTGTTATTGTCGTGTTGGGTTTTCTCTTCAATGCTTTGCTCATATGCTTATACACGCTTTGCGCGTGTATGCGTGCGTGCGTGCGTGTGTGTGTGTTCGGTTTAATTGTGTCTGCCTTGAAATTGTTTCGATATCTGTTTAACCTGGCTTGGCGTGCATGCATTTCATGCTCTAACTGTGCCCAGTTGCATCCACGACCGTTGCGTATATGCTGCGACAGTGTTAACACGTTTTGCACACGAAAAAAAAAAAGAAAGAAGGAAAATAATTGATGCGATATCAGTACGACGATTGCCCTTTAGTTGCATTCAACTGGTTGTGTAGTGCTGCCGGACTGTTGAGAGGGGACCAATGTGGCCAATGTGGCCAGGGCTGGACAAGCACAATTCAAAATTATCGATATGCGTCTTATCGACTTCGATATACATACATTGTTGACCAGTTGGCAAACATAAACAGCTGATCAATGCGAATTAAAAACAAATAAATTATTTAGTTAAATACATTTATTTGTGTTGACACAATTTCATAGCCTAATGCCATCGGATTTTTGTCTGGTCACGTCGCCATATTTGTTCGTTTGATTGCAAATCGTAAATTGAGAGGGCGAGTGGCACACAGCAACCGCAAAACACACACAAAACGGATAAGATTATTCAAAGCGGCGATAATTTGACTGATAAAACATTTGTAGCTCGGGAACAAAGCAACAAAGGGACTGAAACTGAGACTTTAGCCATAGGCATCGCCATCGCTCCACCTAATATGCATTCGCATTGAACGTGAAAACCGAAGCTAGTCAAATTCAAAGCCTCAAACGATGTGCGTCATATTCTTCTATGCTAACTCTGAGCCACAGCCAACGGGCTACAAACTCATCTTGGCCTCCAACCGGGATGAGTTCTTTGCCCGCGACACACAAAGAGCCGCCAAATGGTCAAATGCCGAGCATTGCTACGGAGGTAAGCTAATTAAAACGCGTTAGTTCATTAAAGTTAAATAACAAATTTGCAGGCATTGATTTGGAGCCGGGACGCGAGGGAGGCACTTGGCTGGCCATTGGCTGCGAAGGAGGCATCTTCAAAGTGGGCGCATTGCTCAATCTGACGGGGGAGCCACAGCCGCGCAATGCAGTCGGTAAACGCAACCTTCATGTTCGCTCATTATGCACATTTTATTCATCGTAGAGTTGGACACGCTTGGAAATTGATCACGCTTACGTTTTTCCAAGATACAATCTATCACAATCTTCGCTTTGCTATATTGTTTGGCTTCCGCTATAATACAATTTAATATTCAATAATTTGCCAAAACACAAGCATACACAGTGGAAACGATCCACGCCAATCGCTTTTCGTTTAGAAGATTGATGGCCAAATATCCTTTAGGATGGCCAGCATGTTTGCCTGCCCGCCGTCTGTTGGACAACGTTATTCTATGATATTATTCCTCCTGTTTCCCTTCCCGCTCATAACTGATAACGCACACATTTTTTGTTTGTTTCGAAGCGCACAAGAACATTTTGCAACCGCATAATATAACCAAGAACAACTGCTGCCAAAGCAACCTCCCGAACAAAGAGCGCCACTCAAATAACAAACATTTCTTACTAGGACGCGGCATGATCGTGGCGGACTATGTGCGTCAATCGGATGTGCAGCACGACATTAACAATTATAATCAGCATCTGCTGGACGACTGCAACAAATACAGTGCCTTCAATTTTGTTTCCATTGAGATTGGGTAACCACAAGTTCTGACTCTGGTTCTGAGTCTGATCTAATCGATACTCATCTGTCTTTATTTAATTGTAGCGACTCCACGCAGCCGGCACAGATCAAACTGTTGAGCAATGTGCCACCGACGCTGGCGACCTTTCAGCAGGGACAATGCTATGGGTTTGGCAACAGTCTGCCCGAGAGTCCCTTCGAGAAGGTGCGCTATGGCCAGATGCAATTCGAACAGATTGTGAGTAGACATGGCCATTCGGATGTGGCCACACTGAGTGCTGAGCTGCTGCAGCTGCTCAAGAACAAGCACAAGTTCTGGCCAGATTGGGAGCTGAAGCGACGTGCCCCAAGCTGGGGTCAGGACCTCAGCGCCTTAAACGTGCACATCGAGGAGCACGGATATGGCAGCCGGACCCATTCCCTAATTCTGGTCGATGCCAACAACAAACTGCACTTCATTGAGGAGACCATGTTGGGATGTAGTCCCAGCGGTGAATGGCAGCGCACCCATATTGAAAAACAATTCGACAGCATTTAAACAATTGGCTATCAAAATAAATTACCCATTTCGCTCAGAACACAACTAACACTTATATATATAACTGATAACTGGATATATTTAAGTTGTTTAACTTTAATCTGAAATGACTTTTAAAGATAATTGGCTTGAGAACAAAGTGTTTCGACTAAATTTGAATACACAATTCAAAATTCTAATCACAAAACTTGAAGACTACAAATATGTTATTCCTCAAACTAAACGGTAGCTAGACAGTTATATATATATATATTATACATATATATCTTTATATATACATTTTCCTAATACAGACATTGACTGTGCCAAGGCTTACTAAATACCTGATATAAATATTTTAATTTAGTTTAAATAAAATACGCTTGTACATTGAATAACGAGTCATGTCAAATAAACACATTAACAAAGCTAAATATATAGACATATATGCAAATCAGATTTTTAATTGATATACAGACAATTGTAATTCAAGAATCTTTGGGCTAAATAATTTAAAAAGTATTTTTTAAATAACCTTTACGTTTTTCCACCAATTTTCAGCAAACTCACCAAATTGGCATCATTTTCAGGTCCCATTAAACATACCATATTTTTACTTTCCAGTTTGTCTATATATATATATATATATATATATACACCTATTTTGTATAGTTATGCCAATAACTAACTTGAGTAGCAAACAAATTTATTCATCTCAGAAACGAGTCTTCAAAAATGCGCTCAAAATTTGTCAGTTTCAAATGTGTTGAATCACCCAGTACATAATGGTTATATATTCACGTACAGTTACAATCTGCTTGTGCAAACATTTATTCAAGTTTGTAGTGCATATAAACAGTTATATAAGTAAATATATATATTTATATATGTAGTTGCAGAGTTGAGAAAAATAACAGCAAGTTATACAAAATGATCCAAATTATCTTTATGATGCCGCTTAATGGAGGCCGCACTACTTGAACCTCTTGCCAACACGGCCAGCACCACGTGATGTGCCACCACTAGTTGATGTCTTCCCAGCACCAGATCCAGCGCCGCGCAGATCGCTTTTGAACTTGCGTGAATTCTTGGCACGGTTGCTGCATGTGGGCAAATAACAACAATTAAGTGGATGCAGCTTGATGCACAAACTTGACTTGGATACAAACTTACCGCTTGTTTAGGGTAGACCTTGAGAGCGGTATGTAGGCATATGGATCCATTTTTCCGCGCTGCTTCATGTCGCCCTTGGCCTTTTTGCTGCTGTACTCGCTGCCCGCTTGCTTTGAGTGTCCACCGCCGCCGCCGGATTTCATAGACATGGCATCGGTGGCTGTGGCTGGTGCTGCGGCGCCACCAAGAGGACGATGTATTCCCTTGCGTGAGCTGGTGCTCGTTTTACCCGAGCGCATGCTTAATGCATCGCTAGCCTGACGCTTGCGCTTGGCGCTAGTTGCCTGAGCCAATTCCTCTGCATCGCTGGAGTCCTCCTCCATGCCACGCTTGACATTCCCATTATTACCCGGCTCAAGACCGCTATCCACCGATTCATCTTCGCTGTCAGAGTCATCATCATCATCATCGTTATTTTTGCCCTGTCCTCGTAGCGCCTTATCGCTAATGATCAGGCGACCATCCTCGGCCGTCTTGAAGCCACCATTGACCAGCTGTGGCTTGGACTTGGACTGCGGTTTGCCGCTTCCCATGGCAGTTGCTGCAGCCGAGCCACTTGCTGCAAGGAAACAGTTTGAAACTGGAATTTGAATAACGAAGCTTGCGGCTTACTGAGCACATTGCCAATGGACTTGAAATCGGCCAGGTCGACAATCTCATCGGCATCCTCGCGTATGTAGGTGCTGCGCGCTTGCTTGGCCTTTGATTTTGATTTGGCCGCACGCTTCTTGGTCGCCGAGACACCCTCCTCCATTTCCATATCTTCCGGCAAATCGGAATCCGAATCGGCCAAAATGTCATCGATGCTGCAAATATGATGCGACAATTGAGTCTGGATGTTGAATTGAATATTGATAGTTGATGTTGACGCTTACGTGTAGGTCTTCTGCTCAAGATCACTGACCAGCTCATCGTCGGAGCTCTCGGCCTGTGCCTCCTCGCTCTGCTTTTTGCGTGTGGCGCGCCGCATCTGCTTGCGTATATTTTTGAGCCGGCGATGCGTGATCTCATCGTCGCCAGGCACAAAGTGTGCCAGTTCCTCTGTGGTGTAGCGTTTGCACAGCTTCTTCAGGAAGTAGCCAATTTGTATGCGGCAATAGCGTTTCGTGTCATTTGTCATCGCCGATAGCGAACGCATCTGGAAGAGATTCGATTGATTAGTCAGATTTATTCATCCATCAAATGACGGCACTTACAATCGTCTCCAGGTGATTGGTCGCCAGCGGATGGGGTATCATCTTGATGAATGTGATGAGAAAGGCAACGGCTGCTTCGGCCTGGTGTCGCGACTTCTTCACCAGAAACACAGTTACCTGCTGGAGCATAAACTCTAGTGTGCTCACAGTTAGATCACGGCTTTGATGTTCCAGCACCGTACGAAAGGCGAGAATTGTGTTGGTTATCAGGGATCCATCGCCGGTGAAGCCGACGGTCAGGATGTCAACGAGTTCATTAACTTTGTTTGCATCCATATACAGATTGCAAATCAGCTTGATTAGATTTTCGGCCACCTGCTCCTTGCGAGTCGAGAACTCCTTGTAATTGAGCACTGCCTCCGGTATGGCCTTCATCACCAGCTGATCATTGTACGCCAGATTGCTGCGGCACTCTAGCAGCGATTTGAAACAGCTGTACGCGAATATGTTAATAATCTTGTCAATAATCGAAACTTGAGAGTCGCTCATGAATCGCACTTACTGCAAACGTGATGCCTGACAGACGCTGCACGTGCTGTTGAAGGCCTCCAACAGTATCTGCTGCAATGCCAGGCAATTATTGCGCGTAAACTTCTGGCATGAGGGCTGATCGGAAGTCATCAGCTCGCGCAGCAATCTGAAAGATGCCCAATTAAATAGTCTTTTACATAGTCTGTTTTTTGTTGTACTCACTCGTAGGTCTTGCGCTGTTGTTTCTTCATCTTCTGCTCATCGCGGGCGACCAGCTTGGACTCCTCGTTGAGCAACACGGGCGCCATATATTTCTTGAAATAAGCCTCGATGCGGCGACTCTTTTGGACGCGGACAATTGCCGCATTGATGTCAAAGTAGGCATCGTACTCGAAACTGGCCAAAACGGAGTCCTCCAACTGACTCTGGGCGCTCTTGAAGAGCTCCTTCTGAACCTCGGCCGGCGTACGCTTTATATATAAACGTATGACGTCGAGAGCACGCTTACGCTGATCCGCCTCATAGCTGCCGGTTGGCTTCTGTACGTATATGTCGAAGAGACGCGGCAGAAAATTGCGTGCATGATGCCCAACTGCCGCATGGCATTCCTCACTCTGACTCTCGTCGAGCAGCTCCAGCAGGCCATCGTATATGGGTGCACGAAACTCGTAAGTGTTTTGCAGGGCATCGCCCAATACTGGCGCCAATTTGTGGAAATAAATCGGATCGCTGGGCTGGCAACAGAAGCCCGGAAGCAGACCCCACAGCTGGCAGGACAATAGCTCATAGATATGCGCCTTACTCTTGCCGTTCTCCTCGATGGCAAACTTGCGCCAATTGGCCTGACTATTGTTGGCCAACGGCACCATATACTCCATGAAAAACTGCAGGCTCGCCCCATTGACGGCCTCACGCAACAGAGGCAAGAGCCAGGAGCGCGCCATGCACACACGGCCGCCAGACTCGTCCAGCGGTATCGCTTTCAGCACCAGCTCTGGCCCCAGCACCTTAATGGCACTAATCAGCGAGTGCTCAATCTGCAGACGCAAAGCGCCTTGGCTATCATAGCGTTTGCCAATTGTCGCCACCGATGGACTCAGCTCCGCTCTACATGAATAGTAGAAAAGAATTTTGTTAATAATAATGAGATTAAAGAAAGAAAGAAAAAAATGTAAAACTTGTTCATCTATAAGATCTACCTAGTCAATGACAACAAGTAACAAGGACCAAGTAGGCCAAGCAGCTGAACCGATACCGAGTATAACTTTCAAATTGAGTACTTCAAATTCAGATTCTGAAGTGTCATTCGTAATTGGAGCTGCATAAAATTGAGGTAACTATAAAATGTAAATGTTCAAACAACTAGTTCTATTCGCTATCATCTGTGCAGTTTGCCAAATATGGAAGAAAATCACGTGGATGTCTTTTATGGCAGTGAGTTGGATATCTATTGCAAGTATTGCGGCGCATGGTTCATCTACAGACGCGATATGATCGAGCATCAGATCAATGAGCACAAGGGTGAATGCAAATATATGTGCTTTTATTGCCCGCAAAAGTTCAAATATGAAAGCCTCAAAGTGCATCATTCGCGATTCCATACCGGTGTGCGGCTATTCAAGTGCCTCACCTGCGGCCGGCCATTCACTAGAAACCATGATCTAACACGGCATATGAATACCCACAGCATCACGTACCCAAAGTTCAAATGTCCCAAGTGCCACAAGACATACTACTGGAAAACCTCGGTGGCCCGGCACATGAGAGTGCACCATCAAGCTCAAGCGAATTGATGGTTGCTAGGAGAGTTATGAAGAGTAACGCCCGTATTGCAGGAGATGGCTTCAAGGCTGAGAAGCTAAATTACAACGACGGACGCCCAATGCTTATGATTGTATACATACGAAAATAAATATATTATATATCTAAAAGACAAAAACTTATTATTATTCGACTTGCCCAAAGTGTTTGCCGCATGCCTCGAAGACAATGGAGAATATGAGTATAACATATTTGGAGATTTCGCCGAATGGGGAATTGAGCACCTTGTGCAGTGAGCCAATAATGCGTGCAACCGATTGACGATGCTGATCGGCCAGTTGCTCGATGGCACAGGCACGCGCCACACAATCCTGCAGCAGCTCCTTAATGCAGTTGGACACACCGATAACAAGTTCGCCGCGCTCCGACATCCACAGATCGGTGGTGCACACATCAAAGAGTCGTGGCAGCGCCTGCATACACAAATCGAGCTGCAGCGTGGCCAAATGCAGATGCCCCTCCTTGAGCACCGTGATCCAGGTAAGCGTTTGCCGGACATCGCTGCGATCTGGACGATACTCGCGTATGGCCGCCAGCAGTTTGGCGCACAACATTGCATTCAAATTCGAGCTGCGCGTGAGAAAGAGAGTGTGCAGCGCCTGAAAGCAATTGGTACGGACGAGCACATTCGCCGCTGTCATTATGGACAGCAGATGCTCACAAACATTGCGTATGTCCTCGGTGCGAAAGCCGGCCAGCGTATCCTTGAGCAAGGCCAACGTATGCAATACGGTCGTCTGTTGATTCGCCAACACCTCCGGCTTGAATTGGGCCAAACAGAATTTCATCACACGACTGCTGGCTGGATGGTTCTTTGGCTGCTGCTGCTGCGTCTGCGTCTGCTTCTCCTTATTCTTATCACTATCATTATCATTATCATCTTCCTCGTCGTTAACAACTGGTTGTGGTGGCATCATGAAGCAGCTGGCATGTATTATAGAGACGACCGCGTGCTGTGCTGCCTTACGTATTTTGGGCCTGGAGTGAATGCTGAAAGCGAGCAGCGCATCAAAGTACTGTAATGTGGAGCTGTTTGACCAAGTCGCATAGTCCTGTGCGCGCAACAGTGCTGACAAGCAGCCAATCAGCTAAAAGTGGTCAACATAAATAAAGTTTGAATTCAAATTATTGAAATTATGAATGGGAATAAAACACGCAGTGAATTTACTTACATAGCGTATAACAGATTGATTGCTGGAATCAAGGAAACGCTGCAGCAGCTGCTGAATTGTGGCCGCTGTCTGATCGAATTGTTTGCGCAGCACTGGTGCGGGCACAGACTTGATGCCCATCGAGAGGAGCGCAACGGCGGCAATGATGTCGCGCTCCTCGGTGGCGGCCGTGATTTGACTGATGAGGAGCAGAAAGTATTCGGTAGATGATTCGTTTCCGCCACGTTCACGTATTATTTCTGTCAATGCGCTCAAAATCGCCAGCATATCCTTGTGCAAATCGGAGGACGCACGAAAACCGGTGAGCAGCTTGTTGAAGCTCATGTTGTTGCAGCTGGTGTAGTTCGAGGCAAATGTCTGAAAGGTGTTGAATGTGCCGGCGGGCTGTGTGCCGTTGCCGATGCCAGTGCCCTCGCCCGACATGCTGTCATCATCGTCCAGCGTAAACCATATGCTGCTGGCCACATCGTTGACAGTTGTATCCGGCTTGTACGCCTGGCGCTGTTCGTGCTTGTGCACGGCCTCCATGGTGAATCCGCTGGCTGAGCCCGATGCAGCTGCACACAAAAATACCAATAAAATACTCATATATGTGTATATATACATATATATTTGTGCATCAACCTACCCAGATTCAAATTTGGCTGAAAGAAACGCGACTTTGCTTTCAAGCGATGTTTCATTTGGTCCGGATTCGATACGGCTGACTGGCCCTTGCTCCAGTTCTTGCCCTTGCCATGGCGTTTCAATTTCGAACGAAATTTACCCATTTGCAGACGTTGCGTGCACACTTGTGCACAAAAAATTGCTAGAGTCAAACACGTGCAGCACAAAAACACACTACTAAAGATCGGGCAACATGGCTTTTTTGATATCGCAATTTACAATCGATATCGTTGATGGACAACCTGTTGCCAGCTGAGCGGCGTTGCCAGCTGAGAGGCGTTGCCAGCTGGTTGGCATATCGATAGGTTGCATTCGATATCTTGGGCCACCACCACCACAATGCAAACAAATAACTCGCGTACAATGGAAAAGAGCGCAGCGACTAATATTATTTACAAAATACAATGTGGTAAACGCTGCTCGGCAGCACCAGGTCGAACCTCAATGCACATCGACAATAACAGTTAAAAAAGACAGGTAAAGACGTGAACAGCCATATAATAAAACCTGGGCTCTGCTGGAAAATAACATCCGGAAGCACAGAATATCCAGTAAAGAAGACCTCAAAACAGCTCGGCGGGATGAGTGGAGCACAATCAGCCCAGAAACTACCAGGAAGCTGGTATCTTCCATGAATAATAGGTTGAGGGAAGTGGTTAAGGCTAAAGGATATCATACTAAGTATTAACATCCACATATTTAAGTTTTTATACGCCAAATATATTATTTTATTTAGACTTATCCAAATGAAAACTGCACCTAAAAGTAGGCAACATTTTTATAATTCTACCTAGCAGGTGGGGGTATATATAGCTGTCAGCTAGAAAGAGGGTCAGCTTTGTGATACACGTTCAAGTAAAATAACTAAACATTATTTTAAATTTTTTTTGAAACGAATCGACTACAAAATTTCAACTGGTTTAACTTTTTTCGTCTCTCAGTACCACATACCCCACACCAACCCACAGCAAACGTTGTACATCATCGCATAATCTACACAGACCTCGAGGTGTTCAAAGAATCCTTCAGTTTGCATACTTGATTAGATACAAAGATGCTGATCCATCGCAGGCTCTTCGGGCAATCGAATGGCCACGAGTTTCAGGTAAGTGTCTAATAAGGGACTAAATGGGCCTAAACTGTAAGTTTCATCATTTACGGCAGTTTAAGAACCCGGACTCAATCAAAGACGCCGTCACGCGCTACAATATGCAACGGACCTTGGAGCGGTATGAGATCAGGAAAGAACGAGATGCGCATAGGCCGTGCAAGACCCTATTCCATAAGATACGCAGCACTGACTGCGATGTGCACGGTTTGGTCCACTCACGTGACCAGGATGTCGAGACCCAAATGTCCCAGAAGCTCTCGGATGGCAGCAGTGACAGCCATCTCGAGCAGGACTATTATGACCAGCAACAGCACCACCACCATAAGCGATTGGCCGGCGGAGCAGATGCGCTGCCTATAGCCAAGAAGAAGGTGCGAAGCCGCCAGCCAAAGCGTGGCCAAATCAAACCCAAACAAACGGATACGCTTACATACGAGGCGTGCCTCGAGGGACTGTATCGCGAAGTGTGCGCTGAGCTGAAACTAATTCAACAATCCCAGTCACAGGATGCCGCGAACAGAAAGCGCAAATCGAAGCAGCAACATGGCAACCAGAAACATCCGTCCATCCCCAGGCCGGATAAACAGAAGAAAAAGCCGTTGAGAAGCACCACCAATCAATCGAGTACCGATTTGCTGATGCAGCGCATAAAACAAATGCTAGCCGCATCCGATGAGGACAATCGAAAGCCGCAGGCGCTGTGGATGGACAATATACCACCGTTCATGATGCGCCAGATGCCCCCGGTGTTGGTGATGAACTCGGAGCAGCCAGGCTGTTCTGGTGAGCCGACGACCAACGATCAGCAGCAGCCACCGTCTATGATGCGCCAGGTGCCCCCGGTGTTGATGATGAACTCAGAGCAGCCAGGCTGTTCTGGTGAGCCGGCGACCAACGATCAGCAGCAGCTGCAGGAGTATGCCAATCATCCTGGCTACATGCGCTACACTGAATCAATGCCCCATAATCCCAGTGAGCCGAGTGCTGGCAGCACAAATGACAACCCCTGCTCTATCCAACTGCTGCCGCATCCGCACTGGTTTAGCTTAAGGCGCAGTCGGCGACCTATGGATTATGCGTCGCAAAGATCGGAAACAGACAACTGTACGCTCCGCAATTCACCAGAAGAGGAGCAGGAGAGGCGAACTTCCATGGCAGTTGTTGCCCGGCAACAGTCGTCGGCCGACAGGAATGGAAGGAAGACAAAGCCGGTGCTGGCAAAGCAATGCCAACCTGGTAGACGAGACAAGATCAGGCCGCTGGGACAGATATCGACGACGCTGGCAATGATTCCGTTGCCGAGACGCCGCAAGACACGCAACGTGATCTGTACGCGTTCGCTGGAGAAGCTCAAGCATCAGAAGACTGCTATTTACAGTAAGATCTCAATGACTCAGGAGCACCTAATTATGGTACTGGATCGGCTGCATGGCAGCCTCATTCAGTTGCCAACGTCGTTGCCGACGCATCGCAGCCCCCCAAGCAGCCAGGAGAAGCAGCGACGCGAAAGGAACGCATTCAATTTTTGCGTTCGCTTCACGCGCAACTTTTTGTACCCGTTGCGTGGCATGATCGAGGATGTCCGCCGTACGCCAGTGGCCAGCTTCAACAGCGCCACCTCGAACGATGCCAGCCAGCGGGTGGTGTGCGTCTACGCGCTGATGCTGCACTCGATTGGGAAGTATCAGCAACATATTCGCTACTTTCTGCTGGACAAGGTGCCGCAGAAGCTGAGCGCCCTCATCGAGATGATGTACACGGTGACGACTGTCTGCCTGCAGAAGGGTGTGCTCGATCGCCAGGATCCTGTTGTGGAGTGTCTGCAGCAGCGCTGCACCAGTTTCCTCACCCTTATCGAGGACATGCAAGAGGAGCGATTCCAGATGGCCCGCGAGACCTACAGGCGCCTCCATGGCCACAATCATTATCGCTACGATCTCAAGATGTGCCTCAACGATCTGAAGATGTACGAGCCGCGGCTGGTGCCCAAGGAGCCGACGGCAGACAAGCGTCGTCGTGGAGCATCATCGTTGCGCAAGTCGAAACTGCTTGCGGTGCCGAACGGCGGCAAATCCCAGCCGGAGCCGCTCAAATCATCATCACTGTCTGAAGTGCAGCTGGAGCAGCGCGACATCGACACGGTGAACACCCACATCGAGTGCGTGCAGTGCGGCGAGGCTGATTATCCGGAGCCGAAACCGGAGCCCAGCGATAATCAGAATCATCAGCTGACAAACATACTGGAATTGCTGAAGCAGTCGGGTCAGGAGAAACGTGAGCTGCATAAGCAGCTCCTCGAGGCCATGGAGCATGTGACCAAGGCAGAGGTGCGCGAGGTTCTCGATCCCCTTCTCCGCTCCTTGGGTGCCATGCTGGATAGAAAGGTAATTTAAATGGCCAACAGTTGCTTCGTTTGTGATTTCAATTTTACGTCTAAAAATCTTTGCTTTCAGATGCAGCTCAACAAATATTAGCAACAAGTAAGGAACAAAAACAAAGCACAACATTTTCGACAAACTAAATTATTATGTTCAATTAACTGACTAAAAAGATCCAAATGGATGTTGTCATCGTTGTCGAGGATCAATAAAATTAATATTTGGAAAGTATATATTTTTGTGTATATTCTTCATCAATATCGAAATGGGCAACCGACCAACAAAAAAAAAATGTAAATTTTCCGTTTAGAAATAAATTTTAAAATGGTATAAATGAATTCTTAAAATAAGAAACGCATCAGTCAGATATATCCTGATCATGAGGACTATAGTAAATAATGAGTTCATTAATTGAGTAAAATGCTGATTAATTAATTTTCATATATATTTGACATCAAATATTTTGTAGACCTTCAGAATCACAATACAATTTGGAAAGAGAGAGACAGAGGCGCAGAGATAGACACAGATAGAGAGAGTGAGAGGGAGAGGGAGCGAGGTAGAGAGGGATGCATCTTATAAATTAATATTTTCTTTTGCATTCCAATTCAGCAAATTGTGGAGCAGCAGACGAAGGAGGTTTTTGCTCGAGTATGTAAACAGGGGTCACATAGAGAGAGTAAGAGAGAGAGAGAGAGTAAGAGAGAGAGAGAGAGAGAGAGTGAGGATTTAGATGTAGTCGGACTCATTGCCCTTTGGTTAGCTTGAACTTGAACGTTGAGTTGACAATCGAATTTCATGTGTGTAAACTCTAGAAGTTTTTTATATGTTTTAAGTTGTGTGTTATATGCTTTAAGTTTGTGTCTGTGTGTGTGTGTGTGTGTGTATATGTGTGTGCTTGTGCAAAGGGAAGGGAATAAGGGTGTGCCGAGTAAGGGTATAGCCGCCTAGCCGGAACAGGCAGCGCACACTGGCTGCTCATCTTCGATGACAAACGTGCTCTGCGTTATGGGCCTCTGGCACTTCTGCAATCGAAAGTCGGACAGTAAATAATGTAAACAATGTATATATATGTATATATAGATCATTCACCTTGCACTTGAAGCACTCCCGATGCCACTCGCCATTGAGCGCAACAATTGCAGCCTCCGAGATGATCTGGGCGCAACGAGCGCAGCGGGCCGCAAACATTTGTTCGTAGTCGCTGCGACAATAGGGCTTCCCGTCCCGCTGTAAGTAGGAGGTGTCTCCCAGTGGCATCTTGCATGGACCGGCACAAACGAAGCATTCCTCATGCCACGACTGATTCATGGCCTTGATGATGCGCTACATCAAAAATGCAAATGTGGATCAACTTAAAGTACTTAAAATCAGTTATCGTATGTCAAGCGCAAATCAAGTATAATAATAATATAATAATAATAATATAATAATAATATAATAATAATAATATAATAATGTAAAAATACAGAATTATAAAAGTGCATAAGAAACACAATTTCGTTAACTAAACCGCAAACTATTAGCAGCAGGCACTAATTAATGCAATATAATAATAGACACTATTCCACTTATCAAAATTGATCTGAAAGCAATCACATTAAATACATATACATATGGATGACCCGTACCCGTAGCCTTGCAGTGGGTACTTTTACTTTGACGTGAAGTTTGTAACGCATTGGATGAGACAGCTATGACCGACCCTCGAGGTATGTACATATACATATGTATATATTGATGATCAGCACACTGGACGAGTCGACATACTGTACTACTATATCATGATGTGTCAGATGTGTCCAAGTGTTAGCAACTAAAACTACAATCTGTAATACTATAGAAGATGCACTTCAGTGAGGTTCATTCTTGTCTGGATATAGCTTCATGGAAATTGACCTTTGATATGTGTTAAACATATAGTATCATAGTATACTCAAGATTTCATCATCTGTCAGCAATCAACAATTTCCACCCACTTTATGGATATATGTAAATATATATATAAAAAATAAACAAGAATTTGACTCATCAATTAATTATTACATTTAGTGAGCACTACATCAAGATATCATACTATATGAGCAGTTTGCAGTGTGCTGACACTGACGATGATACTATAGTATTTATGCCTCGTGCATCTATTATATATATTATGGTACGAGTAAGATATAATCAGTTCCCCGTCCATTACAAGCGCCGTAGATTATAAGAACAAATGTTGACAATATTAATTACAATTGCCGCTCGCCCACGCTCGTAAACGCCAAAGTTTATGGCAAACAGACTACGCCTCGAGGACGATGTCATCAATGTTGATCTTACGTCGATGATATTCTGACACTGTGACTGCGACTGCGACTGGGACTGGGACAGGGACTGGGAGCCACAAACTAAGTGATACGATGCGATGCTTGGCACATAAAATACACAGAGGGAACAAATACGGACTCAATTTAAGTTGGAATCAAGGGTTCGTCATTCGAGTGATTAGTTTAGCAGGTTAAGTAACTATTATTAATAATAATACTAATAAGAATAATAGTATAAAAAATACAAAATTATATCATTATTATTGGAAGAGACACTCCTAGGACCAAGCACAGCAAATTCTAGAATAATTGCTATAAATAAGTGCGCAACATGTAAAATGTTCAAATTCGATTTTAAATTCGGAATCGGAATGTTCATTTTGAGTGTAAAACGCTTGATTTTCTCGGTGTGTACTTACCTCCAGGATGGGCAGCTTGCAGCCAAAGCAAGTGCCCGTATATTTGCTAAGAAAGCACTCGGAGCAGAATGGCTCCCCGTCCTTAATGTGGAAGCCGGCCTCTATCATGGGTTCCTGGCAGTTCTTGCAGACGAAGTGCTCCGGATGCCAGTTCTTGCCCAGGGCCTTAAGAATGCGATTTTCTATGACCTCTTTGCACTTGTGACAGATCGATGGCATCTCCGACTGAATGGAGATAAGAACAGAATTACAATATATTATTTAATATGCGAATCAAGTCGACAAAGGCATTCAAATATTTCATAATATAATTCATTTTATTATTAAGGAAAACATAAATAGATCTAGTCTGGAAGTCGGAGTAGTCTGACGATATTTGTAGAACACTTGCTGCAAACATTGATTGGCACATGTTTTGCATGTACATAGCCAAACAGTTGGATTTGGATTTGGATTTGGCATTAAGATAAATAGCAATTGGATATAGCTTGCCAAATCAACTACATTATAAATTACAATTGGGCGTTAGGCGCGATATTTTCACGACACGTACTTCTTCCACATTTTGTCAGGTGTCCGTGGCAAGCCATAATCGTCAGGCGGTCAACTATTCGGACCACCCACGATGCGATGTGGATGGGCATGTGGCAATGGCCATGTGGCAATGTGGCCGATGTGACCGATGTGACCGATGTGGAAAGCCGAGTTCCAAACCAAACTGAGGTGTCGCTGCAGGCGTTAACTGATTGTCACGCTTGATAACGGCTTGTCGCAAGCAAAACAACAACGCGTCACCGCAACGAAAGCCGCAAGGCAAACGGTAAATTATAAACGGTAAGTGGCAAACGGGCGCATTTAATGAAAACCGTTGCTCATAAATATGAAAAATGCCAGCAGATCGTAAATTTGAACAAATTACACGCTGCACTTTTGCCATTGCTGCTGTATGTACATATGTTTCTATTTACACACACACACACACACACACACACACATATATATATACATATATATATATATATATATATATGTATGTTTGTACACAGACGCACATTATTTTTTCTACATTTTTGGGAAAGTTTCGTGTTCGCCCACGAAACGAGCCATGAACTGGAGGAGTAGGCTCAGGCCCGTTGTTAACTTTAGAAATATTTGTTGAAATTGTTTTGAGATGTGTGTGTGTGTGCATGTCGATGTCGATGTCGATGTGTGTATCTTTTAGTTATTGTTATTTTTAGTATGATAATTAACATAAATACTAATAAGGCGTGCCGGCCCATATGGAGACGCGCTTTGTGTGCTTGGTAAGTTTTGGTAGGCAGCTCATAAAAAGTAGCAACAAAATGCAAACAAACAAAAACAAATAACAAAAATACATGTAACTGGCAGTTTTTTTCTTTCTTAGATTTTCTTTAGAATCTTGCCAACACTAACTTTGGAGTAGACACTTCAAACACCACGAAAAAACGCTTTGGGACGCGTTGCCAATGCGGCGTATACGCAATGGCAACCTGTTTGCCGTTTGGTGTTCGGCAACCGCCAACCGGCAACATGCCCCAGCAGCTGGGCGAACCAGCTCGAATAGAGTCTACGGGGGCATTGAGATCGTTATCGTATAGGGGTATTCCTCGCATATGATTTGTTTTGATCGATTTGTAATTTATTGTTTAGACTGATTTGCATAATCACTTACCATTTTGTTTCTTCTTGATTCTTCGTTACTTTGGTTTTGTTCAGTTATGGATTCACTGCTATGATTCAGTGTTGCTTTGCTTTGCTCCACCACCAAGTTAGAAACTTGACCAAAAAAAAAGAAGAAAAAAATAATATTTACGGCTTTCAGTATTTATCAACGGCTGTCGAATGAATGCGAATGATTTGAAAAACACTAGCTCGATAATGTATTTGAATTAGTTCGCTAGGCATGCTTGTCGGCGGCAATTTAGTCAAAGTTTGTTGCTTACAAATTTAAGTTTAGAATTTTGTGTTTTTGGTGTGTGTTTTTTGAAGTGAAGTGAAGAGAGAGACAGAGCACCGCGAACCGAAAGGAGTATGCCAATCATCCTGGCTACATGCGCCACACTGAATCAATGCCCCATAATCCCAGTGAGCCGAGTGCTGGCAGCACAGATGACAACCCCTGCTCTATCCAACTGCTGCCGCATCCGCACTGGTTTAGCTTAAGGCGCAGTCGGCGATCAATGGATTATGCGTCGCAAAGATCGGAAACAGACAACTGTACGCTCCGCAATTCACCAGAAGAGGAGCAGGAGAGGCGAACTTCCATGGCAGTTGTTGCCCGGCAACAGTCGTCGGCCGGCAGGAATGGAAGGAAGACAAAGCCGGCGCTGGCAAAGCAATGCCAACCTGGTATACGCGACAAGATCAGGCCGCTGGGACAGATATCGACGACGCTGGCAATGATTCCGTTGCCGAGACGCCGCAAGACACGCAACGTGATCTGTACGCGTTCGCTGGAGAAGCTCAAGCATCAGAAGACTGCTATTTACAGTAAGATCTCAATGACTCAGGAGCACCTAATTATGGTACTGGATCGGCTGCATGGCAGCCTCATTCAGTTGCCAACGTCGTTGCCGACGCATCGCAGCCCCCCAAGCAGCCAGGAGAAGCAGCGACGCGAAAGGAACGCATTCAATTTTTGCGTTCGCTTCACGCGCAACTTTTTGTACCCGTTGCGTGGCATGATCGAGGATGTCCGCCGCACGCCAGTGGCCAGCTTCAACAGCGCCACCTCGAACGATACCAGCCAGCGGGTGGTGTGCGTCTACGCGCTGATGCTGCACTCGATTGGCAAGTATCAGCAACATATTCGCTACTTTCTGCTGGACAAGGTGCCGCAGAAGCTGAGCGCCCTCATCGAGATGATGTACACGGTGACGACTGTCTGCCTGCAGAAGGGTGTGCTCGATCGCCAGGATCCTGTTGTGGAGTGTCTGCAGCAGCGCTGCACCAGTTTCCTCACCCTTATCGAGGACATGCAAGAGGAGCGATTCCAGATGGCCCGCGAGACCTACAGGCGCCTCCATGGCCACAATCATTATCGCTACGATCCCAAGATGTGCCTCAACGATCTGAAGATGTACGAGCCGCGGCTGGTGCCTAAGGAGCCGACGGCAGACAAGCGTCGTCGTCGTGCATCATCGTTGCGCAAGTCGAAACTGCTTGCGGTGCCGAACGGCGGCAAATCCCAGCCGGAGCCGCTCAAATCATCATCACTGTCTGAAGTGCAGCTGGAGCAGCGCGACATCGACACGGTGAACACCCACATCGAGTGCGTGCAGTGCGGCGAGGCTGATTATCCGGAGCCGAAACCGGAGCCCAGCGATAATCAGAATCATCAGCTGACAAACATACTGGAATTGCTGAAGCAGTCGGGTCAGGAGAAACGTGAGCTGCATAAGCAGCTCCTCGAGGCCATGGAGCATGTGACCAAGGCAGAGGTGCGCGAGGTTCTCGATCCCCTTGTCCGCTCCTTGGGTGCCATGCTGGATAGAAAGGTAATTTATATGGCCAACAGTTGCTTCGTTTGTGATTTCAATTTTACGTCTAAAAATCTTTGCTTTCAGATGCAGCTCAACAAATATTAACAACAAGTAAGGAACAAAAACAAAGCAAAACATTTTCGACAAACTAAATTATTATGTTCAATTGTTCAATTAACTGACTAAAAAGATCCAAATGGATGTTGTCATCGTTGTCGAGGATCAATAAAATTAATATTTGGAAAGTGTATATTTTTGTGTATATTCTTCATCAATATCGAAATGGGCAACCGACCAACAAAGAAAAAATGTAAAACTTGTTCATCTATAAGATCTACCTAGTCAATGACAACAAGTAACAAGGACCAAGTAGGCCAAGCAGCTGAACCGATACTGAGTACAACTTTCAAATTGAGTACTTCAAATTCAGATTCTGAAGTGTCATTCGTAATTGGAGCTGCGTAAAATTGAGGTAACTATAAAATGTAAATGTCCAAACAATTAGTTTCTATTCGCTATCATCTGTGCAGTTTGCCAAATATGGAAGAAAATCACGGGGATGAAAGCCGCAAAGTGCATCATTCGCGATTCCATACCGGTGTGCGGCTATTCAAGTGCCTCACCTGCGACCGGCCATTCACTAGAAACCATGATCTAACACGGCATATGAATACCCACAGCATCACGTACCCAAAGTTCAAATGTCCCAAGTGCCACAAGACATACTACTGGAAAACCTCGGTGGCCCGGCACATGAGAGTGCACCATCAAGCTCAAGCGAATTGATGGTTGCTAGGAGAGTTATGAAGACTAACGCCCGTATTGCAGGAGATGGCTTCAAGGCTGAGAAGCTAAATTACAACGACGGACGCCCAATGCTTATGATTGTATACATACAAAAATAAATATATTATATATCTAAAAGACAAAAGAAAAACACAAAAACTTATTATTATTCGACTTGCCCAAAGTGTTTGCCGCATGCCTCGAAGACAATGGAGAATATGAGTATAACATATTTGGAGATTTCGCCGAATGGGGAATTGAGCACCTTGTGCAGTGAGCCAATAATGCGTGCAACCGATTGACGATGCTGATCGGCCAGTTGCTCGGTGGCACAGGCACGCGCCACACAATCCTGCAGCAGCTCCTTAATGCAGTTGGACACACCGATAACAAGTTCGCCGCGCTCCGACATCCACAGATCGGTGGTGCACACATCAAAGAGTCGTGGCAGCGCCTGCATACACAAATCGAGCTGCAGCGTGGCCAAATGCAGATGCCCCTCCTTGAGCACCGTGATCCAGGTAAGCGTTTGCCGGACATCGCTGCGATCTGGACGATACTCGCGTATGGCCGCCAGCAGTTTGGCGCACAACATTGCATTCAAATTCGAGGTGCGCGTGAGAAAGAGAGTGTGCAGCGCCTGAAAGCAATTGGTACGGACGAGCACATTCGCCGCTGTCATTATGGACAGCAGATGCTCACAAACATTGCGTATGTCCTCGGTGCGAAAGCCGGCCAGCGTATCCTTGAGCAAGTCCAACGTATGCAATACGGTCGTCTGTTGATTCGCCAACACCTCCGGCTGCTGCGTCTGCTTCTCCTTATTCTTATCACTATCATTATCATTATCATCTTCCTCGTCGTTAGCAACTGGTTGTGGTGGCATCATGAAGCAGCTGGCATGTATTATAGAGACGACCGCGTGCTGTGCTGCCTTACGTATTTTGGGCCTGGAGTGAATGCTGAAAGCGAGCAGCGCATCAAAGTACTGTAATGTGGAGCTGTTTGACCAAGTCGCATAGTCCTGGGCGCGCAACAGTGCTGACAAGCAGCCAATCAGCTAAAAGTGGTCAACATAAATAAAGTTTGAATTCAAATTATTGAAATTATGAATGGGAATAAAACACGCAGTGAATTTACTTACATAGCGTATAACAGATTGATTGCTGGAATCAAGGAAACGCTGCAGCAGCTGCTGAATTGTGGCCGCTGTCTGATCGAATTGTTTGCGCAGCACTGGTGCGGGCACAGACTTGATGCCCATGGAGAGGAGCGCAACGGCGGCAATGATGTCGCGCTCCTCGGTGGCGGCCGTGATTTGACTGATTAGGAGCAGAAAGTATTCGGTAGATGATTCGTTTCCGCCACGTTCACGTATTATTTCTGTCAATGCGCTCAAAATGGCCAGCATATCCTTGTGCAAATCGGAGGACGCACGAAAGCCGGTGAGCAGCTTGTTGAAGCTCATGTTGCTGCAGCTGGTGTAGTTCGAGGCAAATGTCTGAAGGTGTTGAATGTGCCGGCGGGCCCCCGCCCGACATGCCGTAATCATCGTCCAGCGTAAACCATATCAATCTGCGGGCCACACCGTTGACAGTTGTATCCGCTTTGTACGTCTGGCGCTGTTCGTGCTTGTGCACGGCCTCCATGGTGAATCCGCTGGCTGAGCCCGATGCAGCTGCACAAAAATACCAATAAAATACTCATATATGTGTATATACATATATATTTGTGCATCAACCTACCCAGATTCAAATTTGGCTGAAAGAAACGCGACTTTGCTTTCAAGCGATGTTTCATTTGGTCCGGATTCGATACGGCTGACTGGCCCTTGCTCCAGTTCTTGCCCTTGCCATGGCGTTTCAATTTCGAACGAAATTTACCCATTTGCAGACGTTGCGTGCACACTTGTGCAGAAAAAAATGCTAGAGTCAACCACGCGCAGCACAAAAACACACTACTAAAGATCGCGCAACATGGTTTGTTTGATATCGCAATTAACAATCGATATCGTTGATGAACAACCTGTTGCCAGCTGAGCGGCGTTGCCAGCTGGTTAGCATATCGATAGGTTGCATTCGATATTTTGGGCCACCACCACCACAATGAAAACAAATAACTCTCGTGCAATGGAAAAGAGCGCTGCGACTAATATTATGTTGCATCGGGGCCGATTCTATCGATAGTTGGGGCTGCCCACAGCGCCGAACGAGTGGTAGCCCCATGTTCATAAAAGAGCGAGAAAAGGCGCGGGCCCAAAAGCTCCAAAATAACGGAGTATTATCCGAGAGAGGATAAAAGAATGATCGAGAAGGATAAGGTCAAGCCAAAGTCAAATTTTTGGTAGAGTGGTGTAGATGAAGAAAAAGTCAAGGGCAGTCAGTGCGAAGCGACGAAAGAAAAAGGTCGAGCGTCGGTTACCATCACGTGGAGTTAGTTTTTGTGGAGTTTAGTTTTTGTGAAGTTGAGTTTAATTTTTTTTTTGTGAACATTTATTTAATTTTCGTGCAGATTTAGTTTTGGCACAATTTAGTTGTGTCAAAATTTTTTTTTTTTTGTGATAAATTTATTTTTGATGAGAGAAATTCTCATAAAATTTTTTTTTCTCTGGTGAGAGTTTCAGTTTTTTTTTCCTGGTGATAATTTTTTTTTAAAGCACCCTGTGGCGGCAGCAGCAACCACCACGTTACCAGGGACCACAGAGCAGCCTATGACACACCACCCCCCCATGCCGCCACGGACCACCAACCAGAAAAACAAAAGTGAGTCCGTTCCAACTTTCGAATTGTATCGGCAGCATCAGCATAACGTCCCAATCAAGGGTTATTAATTCCGTTTCCTTTTTTTTTGTACTATTCATTTTTTTTTGTTGATTGGTTAAGATTAGCTTAGCTTTCAAAATTAAAGTCAATAGTCCAATAAACTTTTTTTTCCCTTTTATTTAATCAATTTCCTTTTTTTTGTTTTCGTTAAATTTGCTTAGAATGTAAAATTAAATATTTCAAATTCAAATATTCATATTTTTTCTTTTATTTTTGTATCTTTATTTAATTCATATTTTTCGTATCCTTTAAGTCAAATTATTTTTTTTTTGTGTGTGGTTAAATTTAATATTTATAATGTTTCCCTGTTAGATAATTAAGTTCCCCTTCATGTTATTCGTTTTGACTAGAAGTAAGACAAATTAAATGTTAGCATTAAGGCCCTATTTTATAAATAAATAATGAAATAACGTTTCGTAAAAATGGAAGGCTAAGCGTTATAAATGGAGGGAGGGGGACCCAAAGTTGGTTAGGAAAAATGTGAAGCCGCCGTTGGAAGCCGGGATTAAAATCGTTTGTTCTTGTTTTGTGTTTTGAATTGCCACTGTCCGTTAGAATAGCTGTTTTTAGTGATGTGTAGATTTTGTGTAGTTTCGTTTATTGTGCGGTCGGCGGGCAAGGGCAGACCCACGCCTAACTGAGCACTGGCTGGCCGGAGCTGCCCCATGCGGACAATTGTTTACAAAGTACAATGTGGTAAACGCTACTCGGCAGCACCAGGTCGAACGCCAATGCACATCGACATTAACAATTACACATGGATATCAAATGCAACAATAATTACAGTGAATCAATTGCATTTATTTGAATGTAAATGCCTAATTGCCTTGCGAGTGTGCCTAAATTTTCAAATATAACTATAAAAACTTCAGATTGTAATCTTTAATGTTTAATCTGTAATCTTTAACAAAAATGCTTTTCAAGGAGGAGGAGTCAAGGAGGACCCTTGTCGAAAAGACAGGTAAAGACGTGAACAGCCATATAATAAAACCTTCGCGATAGGATATAAGTCAAGACGCACTCACAGCACTAAATATGTACCTAGAGAATGTCTTAAGTAGGATAAGAATACTTGTAGATAATTTTCACATAATTAAAAAGTTCCAACAAACCTGCCGGAGTATTTTGATGCTCCAACAACGTCGTCATGTTATAATTCTTGCTCTTGGTATCACTATTTGATGATATACTCAGAGCAGCCAGGCTGTTCTGGTGAGCCGACGACCAACGATCAGCAGCAGCTGCAGGAGTATGCCAATCATCCTGGCTACATGCAGAAAGTATATAATTTTGTGTATATTCTTCATCAATATCGAAATGGGCAACCGACCAACAAAAAAAAAATGTAAATTTTCCGTTTAGAAATAAATTTTAAAATGTTATAAATGCATTCTTAAAATAAGAAACGCATCAGTCAGATATATCCTGATCATGAGGACTATAGTAAATAATGAGTTCATTAATTGAGTAAAATGCTGAACATCAAGATTAATTTTCATATATATTTGACATAAAATATTTTGTAGAGCTTGAGAATCACAATACAATTTAGAAAGAGATAACATGGTTGGTATACGTTTGTAAGGCTGAGAGAGACAGAGGCGCAGAGATAGACACAGATAGAGAGAGTGAGAGGGAGAGGGAGCGAGGTAGAGAGGGATAGCGGGAGTGTGAAGCAGGCGAGTGTTTTTCTTCTTGCGTAGCATAAATACTTAAAACAATTATTTAGTTTAATCTTAATACGGTTAATCACGCAGACAAGGCGACACTCACCACACCCACAGCCACACCCACACACCCACACCCACATCCAACTACACGCACATACTTGTTGAGCAGACTCCTCCTTCTGGCAGGTGTTTGAAATGCATTTTTCATGTAAAATGCATCTTATAAATAAATATTTTCTTTTGCATTCCAATTCAGCAAATTGTGGAGCAGCAGACGAAGGAGGTTTTTGCTCGAGTATGTAAACAGGGGTCACATAGAGAGAGTAAGAGAGAGAGAGAGAGAGAGAGAGAGTGAGGATTTAGATGTAGTCGGACTCATTGCCCTTTGGTTAGCTTGAACTTGAACGTTGAGTTGACAATCGAATTTCATGTGTGTAAACTCTAGAAGTTTTTTATATGTTTTAAGTTGTGTGTTATATGCTTTAAGTTTGTGTTGTGTGTGTGTGTGTGTATATGTGTGTGCTTGTGCAAAGGGAAGGGAATAAGGGTGTGCCGAGTAAGGGTATAGCCGCCTAGCCGGAACAGGCAGCGCACAGTGGCTGCTGATCCTCGACGGCAAACGTGCTCTCCGTTATGGGCGTCTGGCACTTCTGCAATCGAAAGTTGGACAGTAAATAATGTAAACAATGTATATATGTATATATATATATATAGATCATTCACCTTGCACTTGAAGCACTCCCGATGCCACTTGCCATTGAGCGCAACAATTGCATTCTCCGAGATGATCTTAGTGCAGCCAACGCAGCGGGCCGCAAACATTTGTTCGAAGTCGATGCGACAATAGGGCTTCCCGTCCCGCTGAAAGAAGGAGGTGCCTGCCAGTGGCTTCTTGCATGGACCGGCACAAACGAAGCATTCCTCATGCCACGACTGGTCCATGGCCTTGATGGTGCGCTTCATCAAAAATGCAAATGTGGATCAACTTAAAGTACTTAAAATCAGTTATCGTATGTCAAGCGCAAATCAAGTATAATAATAATATAATAATAATAATATAATAATATAAAAATACAGAATTATAAAAGTGCATAAGAAACACAATTTCGTTAACTAAAACGCATTTTAGCATTAAACAAACTATTAGCAGCAGGCACTAATTAATGCAATACAATAATAGACACGATTCCACTTATCAAAATTGATCTGAAAGCAATCACATTAAATACATATACATATGGATCAATATCTCAATCGAAGCCAATCAATCGCACACACCCAGTCCCAGTTTGATGACCTTGCCTCATGTGTGAACACAAACGATGCTTCGATTCAGCACGAAATATCGAATTTGAAATATTCTTTCCATTTTGAGTCACTGCCAAATTCAACGCGCGGTTGCACTCAAAATCGTCGCTAGCCAACTACAAATTTAACTGCCTGTTACATTTTAGACATGCAGTTCATCGAAACTGCAAAATTTCTCATCATGAACAAATATTTGTAATTTATAGCCTTTTACTTTGACGTGAAGTTTGTAACGCATTGGATGAGACAGCTATGACCCCCCCTCGAGATATGCACATATATGTATATATTGATGATCAGCACACTGGACGAGTCGACATACTGTACTACTATATCATATAGATGTGTCCAAGTGTTAGCAACGAAAACTACAATCTGTAATACTATAGAAGATACACTTCAGTGAGGTTCATTCTTGTCTGGATATAGCTTCATGGAAATTGACCTTTGATATGTGTTAAATATATAGTATCATAGTATACTCAAGATTTCATCATCTGTCAGCAATCAACAATTTCCACCCACTTTATGGATATATGTAAATATATATGTATATAAAAAATAAACAAGAATTTGACTCATCAATTAATTATTACATTTAGTGAGCACTACATCAAGATATCATACTATATGAGCAGTTTGCAGTGTGCTGACACTGACGATGATACTATAGTATTTATACCTCGTGCATCTATTATATATATTATGGTACGAGTAAGATATAATCAGTTCCCCGTCCATTACAAGCGCCGTAGATTATAAGAACAAATGTTGACAATATTAATTACAATTGCCGCTCGCCCACGCTCGTAAACGCCAAAGTTTATGGCAAACAGACTACGCCTCGAGGACGATGTCATCAATGTTGATCTTACGTCGATGATATTCTGACACTGTGACTGCGACTGCGACTGGGACTGGGACAGGGACTGGGCGCCACACGATGCGATGCTTGGCACATAAAATACACAGAGGGAACAAATACGGACTCAATTTAAGTTGGAATCAAGGGTTCGTCATTCGAGTGATTAGTTTAGCAGGTTAAGTAACTATTATTAATAATAATACTAATAAGAATAATAGTATAAAAAATACAAAATTATATCATTATTATTGGAAGAGACACTCCTAGGACCAAGCACAGCAAATTCTAGAATAATTGCTATAAATAAGTGCGCAACATGTAAAATGTTCAAATTCGATTTTAAATTCGGAATCGGAATGTTCATTTTGAGTGTAAAACGCTTGATTTTCTCGGTGTGTACTTACATCCCGGATGGCCAGCTTGCAGCCAAAGCAGGTGCTCGTATTTTTGCTCAGAAAGCACTCGGAGCAGAATGGCTCCCCGTCCTTAATGTGGAAGCCGGCCTCTATCATGGGTTCCTGGCAGTTCTTGCAGACGAAGTGCTCCGGATGCCAGTTCTTGCCCAGGGCCTTAAGAATGCGATTTTCTATGACCTCTTTGCACTTGTGACAGATCAATGGCATCTCCGACTGAATGGAGATAAGAACAGAATTACAATATATTATTTAATATGCGAATCAAGTCGACAAAGGCATTCAAATATTTCATAATATAATTCATTTTATTATTAAGGAAAACATAAATAGATCTAGTCTGGAAGTCGGAGTAGTCTGACGATATTTGTAGAACACTTGCTGCAAACATTGATTGGCACATGTTTTGCATGTACATAGCCAAACAGTTGGATTTGGATTTGGATTTGGCATTAAGATAAATAGCAATTGGATATAGCTTGCCAAATCAACTACATTATAAATTACAATTGGGCGTTAGGCGCGATATTTTCACGACACGTACTTCTTCCACATTTTGTCAGGTGTCCGTGGCAAGCCATAATCGTCAGGCGGTCAACTATTCGGACCACCCACGATGCGATGTGGATGGGCATGTGGCAATGGCCATGTGGCAATGTGGCCGATGTGACCGATGTGACCGATGTGACCGATGTGGAAAGCCGAGTTCCAAACCAAACTGAGGTGTCGCTGCAGGCGTTAACTGATTGTCACGCTTGATAACGGCTTGTCGCAAGCAAAACAACAACGCGTCACCGCAACGAAAGCCGCAAGGCAAACGGTAAATTATAAACGGTAAGTGGCAAACGGGCGCATTTAATGAAAACCGTTGCTCATAAATATGAAAAATGCCAGCAGATCGTAAATTTGAACAAATTACACGCTGCACTTTTGCCATTGCTGCTGTATGTACATATGTTTCTATTTACACACACACACACACACATATATATATACATATATATATATATATATATATATGTATGTTTGTACACAGACGCACATTATTTTTTCTACATTTTTGGGAAAGTTTCGTGTTCGCCCACGAAACGAGCCATGAACTGGAGGAGTAGGCTCAGGCCCGTTGTTAACTTTAGAAATATTTGTTGAAATTGTTTTGAGATGTGTGTGTGTGTGCATGTCGATGTCGATGTCGATGTGTGTATCTTTTAGTTATTGTTATTTTCAGTATGATAATTAACATAAATACTAATAAGGCGTGCCGGCCCATATGGAGACGCGCTTTGTGTGCTTGGTAAGTTTTGGTAGGCAGCTCATAAAAAGTAGCAACAAAATGCAAACAAACAAAAACAAATAACAAAAATACATGTAACTGGCAGTTTTTTTCTTTCTTAGATTTTCTTTAGTAGTTAACAGGCCAAAAATCCAAACGCTATGAATCTTGCCAACACTAACTTTGGAGTAGACACTTCAAACACCACGAAAAAACGCTTTGGGACGCGTTGCCAATGCGGCGTATACGCAATGGCAACCTGTTTGCCGTTTGGTGTTCGGCAACCGCCAACCGGCAACATGCCCCAGCAGCTGGGCGAACCAGCTCGAATAGAGTCTACGGGGGCATTGAGATCGTTATCGTATAGGGGTATTCCTCGCATATGATTTGTTTTGATCGATTTGTAATTTATTGTTTAGACTGATTTGCATAATCACTTACCATTTTGTTTCTTCTTGATTCTTCGTTACTTTGGTTTTGTTCAGTTATGGATTCACTGCTATGATTCAGTGTTGCTTTGCTTTGCTCCACCACCAAGTTAGAAACTTGACCAAAAAAAAAGAAGAAAAAAATAATATTTACGGCTTTCAGTATTTATCAACGGCTGTCGAATGAATGCGAATGATTTGAAAAACACTAGCTCGATAATGTATTTGAATTAGTTCGCTAGGCATGCTTGTCGGCGGCAATTTAGTCAAAGTTTGTTGCTTACAAATTTAAGTTTAGAATTTTGTGTTTTTGGTGTGTGTTTTTTGAAGTGAAGTGAAGAGAGAGACAGAGCACCGCGAACCGAAAGGAGTATGCCAATCATCCTGGCTACATGCGCCACACTGAATCAATGCCCCATAATCCCAGTGAGCCGAGTGCTGGCAGCACAGATGACAACCCCTGCTCTATCCAACTGCTGCCGCATCCGCACTGGTTTAGCTTAAGGCGCAGTCGGCGATCAATGGATTATGCGTCGCAAAGATCGGAAACAGACAACTGTACGCTCCGCAATTCACCAGAAGAGGAGCAGGAGAGGCGAACTTCCATGGCAGTTGTTGCCCGGCAACAGTCGTCGGCCGGCAGGAATGGAAGGAAGACAAAGCCGGCGCTGGCAAAGCAATGCCAACCTGGTATACGCGACAAGATCAGGCCGCTGGGACAGATATCGACGACGCTGGCAATGATTCCGTTGCCGAGACGCCGCAAGACACGCAACGTGATCTGTACGCGTTCGCTGGAGAAGCTCAAGCATCAGAAGACTGCTATTTACAGTAAGATCTCAATGACTCAGGAGCACCTAATTATGGTACTGGATCGGCTGCATGGCAGCCTCATTCAGTTGCCAACGTCGTTGCCGACGCATCGCAGCCCCCCAAGCAGCCAGGAGAAGCAGCGACGCGAAAGGAACGCATTCAATTTTTGCGTTCGCTTCACGCGCAACTTTTTGTACCCGTTGCGTGGCATGATCGAGGATGTCCGCCGCACGCCAGTGGCCAGCTTCAACAGCGCCACCTCGAACGATGCCAGCCAGCGGGTGGTGTGCGTCTACGCGCTGATGCTGCACTCGATTGGCAAGTATCAGCAACATATTCGCTACTTTCTGCTGGACAAGGTGCCGCAGAAGCTGAGCGCCCTCATCGAGATGATGTACACGGTGACGACTGTCTGCCTGCAGAAGGGTGTGCTCGATCGCCAGGATCCTGTTGTGGAGTGTCTGCAGCAGCGCTGCACCAGTTTCCTCACCCTTATCGAGGACATGCAAGAGGAGCGATTCCAGATGGCCCGCGAGACCTACAGGCGCCTCCATGGCCACAATCATTATCGCTTCGATCTCAAGATGTGCCTCAACGATCTGAAGATGTACGAGCCGCGGCTGGTGCCTAAGGAGCCGACGGCAGACAAGCGTCGTCGTCGTGCATCATCGTTGCGCAAGTCGAAACTGCTTGCGGTGCCGAACGGCGGCAAATCCCAGCCGGAGCCGCTCAAATCATCATCACTGTCTGAAGTGCAGCTGGAGCAGCGCGACATCGACACGGTGAACACCCACATCGAGTGCGTGCAGTGCGGCGAGGCTGATTATCCGGAGCCGAAACCGGAGCCCAGCGATAATCAGAATCATCAGCTGACAAACATACTGGAATTGCTGAAGCAGTCGGGTCAGGAGAAACGTGAGCTGCATAAGCAGCTCCTCGAGGCCATGGAGCATGTGACCAAGGCAGAGGTGCGCGAGGTTCTCGATCCCCTTGTCCGCTCCTTGGGTGCCATGCTGGATAGAAAGGTAATTTAAATGGCCAACAGTTGCTTCGTTTGTGATTTCAATTTTACGTCTAAAAATCTTTGCTTTCAGATGCAGCTCAACAAATATTAGCAACAAGTAAGGAACAAAAACAAAGCACAACATTTTCGACAAACTAAATTATTATGTTCAATTAACTGACTAAAAAGATCCAAATGGATGTTGTCATCGTTGTCGAGGATCAATAAAATTAATATTTGGAAAGTATATATTTTTGTGTATATTCTTCATCAATATCGAAATGGGCAACCGACCAACAAAAAAAAAATGTAAATTTTCCGTTTAGAAATAAATTTTAAAATGGTATAAATGAATTCTTAAAATAAGAAACGCATCAGTCAGATATATCCTGATCATGAGGACTATAGTAAATAATGAGTTCATTAATTGAGTAAAATGCTGAACATCAAGATTAATTTTCTTATATATTTGACATCAAATATTTTGTAGACCTTCAGAATCACAATACAATTTGGAAAGAGAGAGACAGAGGCGCAGAGATAGACACAGATAGAGAGAGTGAGAGGGAGAGGGAGCGAGGTAGAGAGGGATGCATCTTATAAATTAATATTTTCTTTTGCATTCCAATTCAGCAAATTGTGGAGCAGCAGACGAAGGAGGTTTTTGCTCGAGTATGTAAACAGGGGTCACATAGAGAGAGTAAGAGAGAGAGAGAGAGTAAGAGAGAGAGAGAGAGAGAGAGTGAGGATTTAGATGTAGTCGGACTCATTGCCCTTTGGTTAGCTTGAACTTGAACGTTGAGTTGACAATCGAATTTCATGTGTGTAAACTCTAGAAGTTTTTTATATGTTTTAAGTTGTGTGTTATATGCTTTAAGTTTGTGTCTGTGTGTGTGTGTGTGTGTGTGTGTATATGTGTGTGCTTGTGCAAAGGGAAGGGAATAAGGGTGTGCCGAGTAAGGGTATAGCCGCCTAGCCGGAACAGGCAGCGCACACTGGCTGCTCATCTTCGATGACAAACGTGCTCTGCGTTATGGGCCTCTGGCACTTCTGCAATCGAAAGTCGGACAGTAAATAATGTAAACAATGTATATATATGTATATATAGATCATTCACCTTGCACTTGAAGCACTCCCGATGCCACTCGCCATTGAGCGCAACAATTGCAGCCTCCGAGATGATCTGGGCGCAACGAGCGCAGCGGGCCGCAAACATTTGTTCGTAGTCGCTGCGACAATAGGGCTTCCCGTCCCGCTGTAAGTAGGAGGTGTCTCCCAGTGGCATCTTGCATGGACCGGCACAAACGAAGCATTCCTCATGCCACGACTGATTCATGGCCTTGATGATGCGCTACATCAAAAATGCAAATGTGGATCAACTTAAAGTACTTAAAATCAGTTATCGTATGTCAAGCGCAAATCAAGTATAATAATAATATAATAATAATAATATAATAATAATATAATAATAATAATATAATAATGTAAAAATACAGAATTATAAAAGTGCATAAGAAACACAATTTCGTTAACTAAACCGCAAACTATTAGCAGCAGGCACTAATTAATGCAATATAATAATAGACACTATTCCACTTATCAAAATTGATCTGAAAGCAATCACATTAAATACATATACATATGGATGACCCGTACCCGTAGCCTTGCAGTGGGTACTTTTACTTTGACGTGAAGTTTGTAACGCATTGGATGAGACAGCTATGACCGACCCTCGAGGTATGTACATATACATATGTATATATTGATGATCAGCACACTGGACGAGTCGACATACTGTACTACTATATCATGATGTGTCAGATGTGTCCAAGTGTTAGCAACTAAAACTACAATCTGTAATACTATAGAAGATGCACTTCAGTGAGGTTCATTCTTGTCTGGATATAGCTTCATGGAAATTGACCTTTGATATGTGTTAAACATATAGTATCATAATATACTCAAGATTTCATCATCTGTCAGCAATCAACAATTTCCACCCACTTTATGGATATATGTAAATATATATATAAAAAATAAACAAGAATTTGACTCATCAATTAATTATTACATTTAGTGAGCACTACATCAAGATATCATACTATATGAGCAGTTTGCAGTGTGCTGACACTGACGATGATACTATAGTATTTATGCCTCGTGCATCTATTATATATATTATGGTACGAGTAAGATATAATCAGTTCCCCGTCCATTACAAGCGCCGTAGATTATAAGAACAAATGTTGACAATATTAATTACAATTGCCGCTCGCCCACGCTCGTAAACGCCAAAGTTTATGGCAAACAGACTACGCCTCGATGACGATGTCATCAATGTTGATCTTACGTCGATGATATTCTGACACTGTGACTGCGACTGGGACTGGGACAGGGACTGGGAGCCACACGATGCGATGCTTGGCACATAAAATACACAGAGGGAACAAATACGGACTCAATTTAAGTTGGAATCAAGGGTTCGTCATTCGAGTGATTAGTTTAGCAGGTTAAGTAACTATTATTAATAATAATACTAATAAGAATAATAGTATAAAAAATACAAAATTATATCATTATTATTGGAAGAGACACTCCTAGGACCAAGCACAGCAAATTCTAGAATAATTGCTATAAATAAGTGCGCAACATGTAAAATGTTCAAATTCGATTTTAAATTCGGAATCGGAATGTTCATTTTGAGTGTAAAACGCTTGATTTTCTCGGTGTGTACTTACATCCCGGATGGCCAGCTTGCAGCCAAAGCAGGTGCCCGTATTTTTGCTCAGAAAGCACTCGGAGCAGAATGGCTCCCCGTCCTTAATGTGGAAGCCGGCCTCTATCATGGGTTCCTGGCAGTTCTTGCAGACGAAGTGCTCCGGATGCCAGTTCTTGCCCAGGGCCTTAAGAATGCGATTTTCTATGACCCCTTTGCACTTGTGACAGATCAATGGCATCTCCGACTGAATGGAGATAAGAACAGAATTACAATATATTATTTAATATGCGAATCAAGTCGACAAAGGCATTCAAATATTTCATAATATAATTCATTTTATTATTAAGGAAAACATAAATAGATCTAGTCTGGAAGTCGGAGTAGTCTGACGATATTTGTAGAACACTTGCTGCAAACATTGATTGGCACATGTTTTGCATGTACATAGCCAAACAGTTGGATTTGGATTTGGATTTGGCATTAAGATAAATAGCAATTGGATATAGCTTGCCAAATCAACTACATTATAAATTACAATTGGGCGTTAGGCGCGATATTTTCACGACACGTACTTCTTCCACATTTTGTCAGGTGTCCGTGGCAAGCCATAATCGTCAGGCGGTCAACTATTCGGACCACCCACGATGCGATGTGGATGGGCATGTGGCAATGGCCATGTGGCAATGTGGCCGATGTGACCGATGTGACCGATGTGGAAAGCCGAGTTCCAAACCAAACTGAGGTGTCGCTGCAGGCGTTAACTGATTGTCACGCTTGATAACGGCTTGTCGCAAGCAAAACAACAACGCGTCACCGCAACGAAAGCCGCAAGGCAAACGGTAAATTATAAACGGTAAGTGGCAAACGGGCGCATTTAATGAAAACCGTTGCTCATAAATATGAAAAATGCCAGCAGATCGTAAATTTGAACAAATTACACGCTGCACTTTTGCCATTGCTGCTGTATGTACATATGTTTCTATTTACACACACACACACACACACACACACACATATATATATATATATATATATATATATGTATGTTTGTACACAGACGCACATTATTTTTTCTACATTTTTGGGAAAGTTTCGTGTTCGCCCACGAAACGAGCCATGAACTGGAGGAGTAGGCTCAGGCCCGTTGTTAACTTTAGAAATATTTGTTGAAATTGTTTTGAGATGTGTGTGTGTGTGCATGTCGATGTCGATGTCGATGTGTGTATCTTTTAGTTATTGTTATTTTCAGTATGATAATTAACATAAATACTAATAAGGCGTGCCGGCCCATATGGAGACGCGCTTTGTGTGCTTGGTAAGTTTTGGTAGGCAGCTCATAAAAAGTAGCAACAAAATGCAAACAAACAAAAACAAATAACAAAAATACATGTAACTGGCAGTTTTTTTCTTTCTTAGATTTTCTTTAGAATCTTGCCAACACTAACTTTGGAGTAGACACTTCAAACACCACGAAAAAACGCTTTGGGACGCGTTGCCAATGCGGCGTATACGCAATGGCAACCTGTTTGCCGTTTGGTGTTCGGCAACCGCCAACCGGCAACATGCCCCAGCAGCTGGGCGAACCAGTTCGAATAGAGTCTACGGGGGCATTGAGATCGTTATCGTATAGGGGTATATTAGGGGTATTCCTCGCATATGATTTGTTTTGATCGATTTGTAATTTATTGTTTAGACTGATTTGTAAGTGTAAGTGTAAGTAAGTGATTAACTTACCATTTTGTTTCTTCTTGATTCTTCGTTACTTTGGTTTTGTTCAGTTATGGATTCACTGTTATGATTCAGTGTTGCTTTGCTTTGCTCCACCACCAAGTTAGAAACTTGACCAAAAAAAAAGAAGAAAAAAATAATATTTACGGCTTTCAGTATTTATCAACGGCTGTCGAATGAATGCGAATGATTTGAAAAACACTAGCTCGATAATGTATTTGAATTAGTTCGCTAGGCATGCTTGTCGGCGGCAATTTAGTCAAAGTTTGTTGCTTACAAATTTAAGTTTAGAATTTTGTGTTTTTGGTGTGTGTTTTTTGAAGTGAAGTGAAGAGAGAGACCGCGAGAGAGTACCGCGAACCGAAAGGAGTATGCCAATCATCCTGGCTACATGCGCCACACTGAATCAATGCCCCATAATCCCAGTGAGCCGAGTGCTGGCAGCACAGATGACAACCCCTGCTCAATCCAACTGCTGCCGCATCCGCACTGGTTTAGCTTAAGGCGCAGTCCGCAATCGGAAACAGACAACTGTACGCTCCGCAATTCACCAGAAGAGGAGCAGGAGAGGCGAACTTCCATGGCAGTTGTTGCCCGGCAACAGTCGTCGGCCGACAGGAATGGAAGGAAGACAAAGCCGGTGCTGGCAAAGCAATGCCAACCTGGTAGACGCGACAAGATCAGGCCGCTGGGACAGATATCGACGACGCTGGCAATGATTCCGTTGCCGAGACGCCGCAAGACACGCAACGTGATCTTTACGTCGTCGTGCATCATCGTTGCGCAAGTCGAAACTGCTTGCGGTGCCGAACGACGGCAAATCCCAGCCGGAGCCGCTCAAATCATCATCACTGTCTGAAGTGCAGCTGGAGCAGCGCGACATCGACACGGTGAACACCCACATCGAGTGCGTGCAGTGCGGCGAGGCTGATTATCCGGAGCCGAAACCGGAGCCCAGCGATAATCAGAATCATCAGCTGACAAACATACTGGAATTGCTGAAGCAGTCGGGTCAGGAGAAACGTGAGCTGCATAAGCAGCTCCTCGAGGCCATGGAGCATGTGACCAAGGCAGAGGTGCGCGAGGTTCTCGATCCCCTTGTCCGCTCCTTGGGTGCCATGCTGGATAGAAAGGTAATTTATATTTGTGATTTCAATTTAACATCTAAAAATCTTTGCTTTCAGATGCAGCTCAACAAATATTAGCAACAAGTAAGGAACAAAAACAAAGCAAAACATTTTCGACAAACTAAATTATTATGTTCAATTAACTGACAAAAAAGATCCAAATGGATGTTGTCATCTTTGTCGAGGATCAATAAAATTAATATTTGGAAAGTATATATTTTTTGTATATTCTTCATCAATATCGAAATGGGGTTGCCCATTGACCAAAAAAAAAATGTAAAACTTGTTCATCTATAAGATCAATCTAGTCAATGACAACAAGTAACAAGGACCAAGTAGGCCAAGCAGCTGAACCGATACTGAGTACAACTTTCAAATTGAGTACTTCAAATTCAGATTCTGAAGTGTCATTCGTAATTGGAGCTGCGTAAAATTGAGGTAACTATAAAATGTAAATGTCCAAACAACTAGTTTCTATTCGCTATCATCTGTGCAGTTTGCCAAATATGGAAGAAAATCACGGGGATGAAAGCCTCAAAGTGCATCATTCGCGATTCCATACCGGTGTGCGGCTATTCAAGTGCCTCACCTGCGACCGGCCATTCACTAGAAACCATGATCTAACACGGCATATGAATACCCACAGCATCACGTACCCAAAGTTCAAATGTCCCAAGTGCCACAAGACATACTACTGGAAAACCTCGGTGGCCCGGCACATGAGAGTGCACCATCAAGCTCAAGATGGTTGCTAGGAGAGTTATGAAGACTAACGCCAGTATTGTAGGAGATGGCTTCAAGGCTGAGAAGCTAAATTACAACGACGGACGCCCAATGCTTATGATTGTATACATACAAAAATAAATATATTATATATCTAAAAGACAAAAACTTATTATTATTCGACTTGCCCAAAGTGTTTGCCGCATGCCTCGAAGACAATGGAGAATATGAGTATAACATATTTGGAGATTTCGCCGAATGGGGAATTGAGCACCTTGTGCAGTGAGCCAATAATGCGTGCAACCGATTGACGATGCTGATCGGCCAGTTGCTCTGTGGCACAGGCACGCGCCACACAATCCTGCAGCAGCTCCTTAATGCAGTTGGACACACCGATAACAAGTTCGCCGCGCTCCGACATCCACAGATCGGTGGTGCACACATCAAAGAGTCGTGGCAGCGCCTGCATACACAAATCGAGCTGCAGCGTGGCCAAATGCAGATGCCCCTCCTTGAGCACCGTGATCCAGGTAAGCGTTTGCCGGACATCGCTGCGATCTGGACGATACTCGCGTATGGCCGCCAGCAGTTTGGCGCACAACATTGCATTCAAATTCGAGGTGCGCGTGAGAAAGAGAGTGTGCAGCGCCTGAAAGCAATTGGTACGGACGAGCACATTCGCCGCTGTCATTATGGACAGCAGATGCTCACAAACATTGCGTATGTCCTCGGTGCGAAAGCCGGCCAGCGTATCCTTGAGCAAGGCCAACGTATGCAATACGGTCGTCTGTTGATTCGCCAACACCTCCGGCTTGAATTGGGCCAAACAGAATTTCATCACACGACTGCTGGCTGGATGGTTTTTTGGCTGCTGCTGCGTCTGCGTCTGCTTCTCCTTATTCTTATCACTATCATTAGCATTATCATCTTCCTCGTCGTTAGCAACTGGTTGTGGTGGCATCATGAAGCAGCTGGCATGTATTATAGAGACGACCGCGTGCTGTGCTGCCTTACGTATTTTGGGCCTGGAGTGAATGCTGAAAGCGAGCAGCGCATCAAAGTACTGTAATGTGGAGCTGTTTGACCAAGTCGCATAGTCCTGGGCGCGCAACAGTGCTGACAAGCAGCCAATCAGCTAAAAGTGGTCAACATAAATAAAGTTTGAATTCAAATTATTGAAATTATGAATGGGAATAAAACACGCAGTGAATTTACTTACATAGCGTATAACAGATTGATTGCTGGAATCAAGGAAACGCTGCAGCAGCTGCTGAATTGTGGCCGCTGTCTGATCGAATTGTTTGCGCAGCACTGGTGCGGGCACAGACTTGATGCCCATCGAGAGGAGCGCAACGGCGGCAATGATGTCGCGCTCCTCGGTGGCGGCCGTGATTTGACTGATGAGGAGCAGAAAGTATTCGGTAGATGATTCGTTTCCGCCACCTTCACGTATTATTTCTGTCAATGCGCTCAAAATGGCCAGCATATCCTTGTGCAAATCGGAGGACGCACGAAAGCCGGTGAGCAGCTTGTTGAAGCTCATGTTGCTGCAGCTGGTGTAGTTCGAGGCAAATGTCTGAAGGTGTTGAATGTGCCGGCGGGCCCCCGCCCGACATGCCGTAATCATCGTCCAGCGTAAACCATATCAATCTGCGGGCCACACTGTTGACAGTTGTATCCGCTTTGTACGTCTGGCGCTGTTCGTGCTTGTGCACGGCCTCCATGGTGAATCCGCTGGCTGAGCCCGATGCAGCTGTACACAAAAATACCAATAAAATACTCATATATGTGTATATATATATATATTTGTGCATCAACCTACCCAGATTCAAATTTGGCTGAAAGAAACGCGACTTTGCTTTCAAGCGATGTTTCATTTGGTCCAAAGATCGGGCAACATGGTTTGTTTGATATCGCAATTAACAATCGATATCGTTGATGAACAACCTGTTGCCAGCTGAGCGGCGTTGCCAGCTGGTTGGCATATCGATAGGTTGCATTCGATATTTTGGGCCACCACCACCACAATGAAAACAAATAACTCTCGTGCAATGGAAAAGAGCGCTGCGACTAATATTATGTTGCGTCGGGGCCGATTCTATCGATAGTTGGGGCTGCCCACAGCGCCGAACGAGTGGTAGCCCCATGTTCATAAAAGAGCGAGAAAAGGCGCGGGCCCAAAAGCTTCAAAATAACGGAGTATTATCCGAGAGAGGATAAAAGAATGATCGAGAAGGATAAGGTCAAACCAAAGTCAAATTTTTGGTAGAGTGCTGTAGATGAAGAAAAAGTCAAGGGCAGTCAGTGCGAAGCGACGAAAGAAAAAGGTCGAGCGTCGGTTACCATCACGTGGAGTTAGTTTTTGTGGAGTTTAGTTTTTGTGAAGTTGAGTTTAATTTTTTTTTTGTGAACATTTATTTAATTTTAGTGCAGATTTAGTTTTGGCACAATTTAGTTGTGTCAAAATTTTTTTTTTTTTGGTGATAAATTTATTTTTGATGAGAGAGAAATTCTCATACAATTTTTTTTTCTCTGGTGAGAGTTTCAGTTTTATTTTCCTGGTGATAATTTTTTTTTTAAGCACCCTGAGACGGCAGCAGCAACCACCTCGTGACCAGGGACCACAGAGCAGCCTATGACACACCACCCCCCCCATGCCGCCACGGACCACCAACCAGAAAAACAAAAGTGAGTTCGTTCCAACTTTCGAATTGTATCGGCAGCATCAGCATAACGTCCCAATCAAGGGTTATAATTTGCGTTTTTTTTTTCATTCCTTTTTTTGTATTATTAAAATTTTTTGTATTAATCATTTTTTTTTTGTTCCTCCATAATTTTTTTTTTATTAATTCCGTTTCCTTTTTTTTTTGTACTATTCATTTTTTTTTGTTGATTGGTTAAGATTAGCTTAGCTTTCAAAATTAAAGTCAATAGTCGAATAAACTTTTTTCCTTTTATTTAATCAATTTCCTTTTTTTTTGTTATTATTTATTTTCTTTTTTTTGTTTTCGTTAAATTTGCTTAGAATGTAAAATTAAATATTTCAAATTCAAATATTCATTTTTTTTCTTTTATTTTTGTATCTTTATTTAATTCATATTTTTCGTATCCTTTAAGTCAAATTATATTTTTTTTGTGTGTGGTTAAATTTAATATTTATAATGTTTCCCTGTTAGATAGTTAAGTTCCCCTTCATGTTATTCGTTTTGACTAGAAGTAAGACAAATTAAATGTTAGCATTAAGGCCCCATTTTATAAATAAATAATGAAATAACGTTTCGTAAAAATGGAAGGCTAAGCGTTATAAATGGAGGGAGGGGGACCCAAAGTAGGTTAGGAAAAATGTGAAGCCGCCGTTGGAAGCCGGGATTAAAATCGTTTGTTCTTGTTTTGTGTTTTGAATTGCCACTGTCCGTTAGAATAGCTGTTTTTAGTGATGTGTAGATTTTGTGTAGTTTCGTTTATTGTGCGGTCGGCGGGCAAGGGCAGACCCACGCCTAACTGAGCACTGGCTGGCCGGAGCTGCCCCATGCGGACAATTGTTTACAAAGTACAATGTGGTAAACGCTACTCGGCAGCACCAGGTCGAACGCCAATGCACATCGACATTAACAATTACACATGGATATCAAATGCAACAATAATTACAGTGAATCAATTGCATTTATTTGAATGTAAATGCCTAATTGCCTTGCGAGTGTGCCTAATTTTTCAAATTCTATTCAAGTTAATATGTATAACTATAAAAACTTCAGATTGTAATCTTTAATGTTTAATCTGTAATCTTTAACAAAAATGCTTTTCAAGGAGGAGGAGTCAAGGAGGACCCTTGTCGAAAAGACAGGTAAAGACGTGAACAGCCATATAATAAAACCTTCGCGATAGGATATAAGTCAAGACGCACTCACAGCACTAAATATGTACCTAGAGAATGTCTTAAGTAGGATAAGAATACTTGTAGATAATTTTCACATAATTAAAAAGTTCCAACAAACCTGCCGGAGTATTTTGATGCTCCAACAACGTCGTCATGTTATAATTCTTGCTCTTGGTATCACTATTTGATGATATACTCAGAGCAGCCAGGCTGTTCTGGTGAGCCGACGACCAACGATCAGCAGCAGCTGCAGGAGTATGCCAATCATCCTGGCTACATGCAGAAAGTATATAATTTTGTGTATATTCTTCATCAATATCGAAATGGGCAACCGACCAACAAAAAAAAAATGTAAATTTTCCGTTTAGAAATAAATTTTAAAATGTTATAAATGCATTCTTAAAATAAGAAACGCATCAGTCAGATATATCCTGATCATGAGGACTATAGTAAATAATGAGTTCATTAATTGAGTAAAATGCTGAACATCAAGATTAATTTTCATATATATTTGACATAAAATATTTTGTAGAGCTTGAGAATCACAATACAATTTAGAAAGAGATAACATGGTTGGTATACGTTTGTAAGGCTGAGAGAGACAGAGGCGCAGAGATAGACACAGATAGAGATAGTGAGAGGGAGAGGGAGCGAGGTAGAGAGGGATAGCGAGAGTGTGAAGCAGGCGAGTGTTTTTCTTCTTGCGTAGCATAAATACTTAAAACAATTATTTAGTTTAATCTTAATACGGTTAATCACGCAGACAAGGCGACACTCACCACACCCACACCCACAGCCACACCCACACACCCACACACCCACAGCCACATCCAACTACACGCACATACTTGTTGAGCAGACTCCTCCTTCTGGCAGGTGTTTGAAATGCATTTTTCATGTAAAATGCATCTTATAAATAAATATTTTCTTTTGCATTCCAATTCAGCAAGTTGTGGAGCAGCAGACGATGGAGGTTTTTGCTCGAGTATGTAAACAGGGGTCACATAGAGAGAGTAAGAGAGAGAGAGAGAGAGAGAGAGAGTGAGGATTTAGATGTAGTCGGACTCATTGCCCTTTGGTTAGCTTGAACTTGAACGTTGAGTTGACAATCGAATTTCATGTGTGTAAACTCTAGAAGTTTTTTATATGTTTTAAGTTGTGTGTTATATGCTTTAAGTTTGTGTTGTGTGTGTGTGTGTGTATATGTGTGTGCTTGTGCAAAGGGAAGGGAATAAGGGTGTGCCGAGTAAGGGTATAGCCGCCTAGCCGGAACAGGCAGCGCACAGTGGCTGCTGATCCTCGACGGCAAACGTGCTCTCCGTTATGGGCGTCTGGCACTTCTGCAATCAAAAGTTGGACAGTAAATAATGTAAACAATGTATATATGTATATATATATATATAGATCATTCACCTTGCACTTGAAGCACTCCCGATGCCACTTGCCATTGAGCGCAACAATTGCATTCTCCGAGATGATCTTGGTGCAGCCAACGCAGCGGGCCGCAAACATTTGTTCGAAGTCGATGCGACAATAGGGTTTCCCGTCCCGCTGAAAGAAGGAGGTGCCTGCCAGTGGCTTCTTGCATGGACCGGCACAAACGAAGCATTCCTCATGCCACGACTGATCCATGGCCTTGATGGTGCGCTTCATCAAAAATGCAAATGTGGATCAACTTAAAGTACTTAAAATCAGTTATCGTATGTCAAGCGCAAATCAAGTATAATAATAATATAATAATAATAATATAATAATATAAAAATACAGAATTATAAAAGTGCATAAGAAACACAATTTCGTTAACTAAACCGCAAACTATTAGCAGCAGGCACTAATTAATGCAATATAATAATAGACACGATTCCACTTATCAAAATTGATCTGAAAGCAATCACATTAAATACATATACATATGGATCAATATCTCAATCGAAGCCAATCAATCGCACACACCCAGTCCCAGTTTGATGACCTTGCCTCATGTGTGAACACAGACGATGCTTCGATTCAGCACGAAATATCGAATTTGAAATATTCTTTCCATTTTGAGTCACTGCCAAATCCAACGCGCGGTTGCACTCAAAATCGTCGCTAGCCAACTACAAATTTAACTGCCTGTTACATTTTAGACATGCAGTTCATCGAAACTGCAAAATTTCTCATCATGAACAAATATTTGTGATTTATAGCCTTTTACTTTGACGTGAAGTTTGTAACGCATTGGATGAGACAGCTATGACCCACCCTCGAGATATGTGCATATATGTATATATTGATGATCAGCACACTGGACGAGTCGACATACTGTACTACTATATCATGATGTGTCAGATGTGTCCAAGTGTTAGCAACTAAAACTACAATCTGTAATACTATAGAAGATACACTTCAGTGAGGTTCATTCTTGTCTGGATATAGCTTCATGGAAATTGACCTTTGATATGTGTTAAATATATAGTATCATAGTATACTCAAGATTTCATCATCTGTCAGCAATCAACAATTTCCACCCACTTTATGGATATATGTAAATATATATATAAAAAATAAACAAGAATTTGACTCATCAATTAATTATTACATTTAGTGAGCACTACATCAAGATATCATACTATATGAGCAGTTTGCAGTGTGCTGACACTGACGATGATACTATAGTATTTATGCCTCGTGCATCTATTATATATATTATGGTACGAGTAAGATATAATCAGTTCCCCGTCCATTACAAGCGCCGTAGATTATAAGAACAAATGTTGACAATATTAATTACAATTGCCGCTCGCCCACGCTCGTAAACGCCAAAGTTTATGGCAAACAGACTACGCCTCGATGACGATGTCATCAATGTTGATCTTACGTCGATGATATTCTGACACTGTGACTGCGACTGCGACTGGGACTGAGACAGGGACTGGGAGCCACAAACTAAGTGATACGATGCGACGCTTGGCACATAAAATACACAGAGGGAACAACTACGGACTCAATTTAAGTTGGAATCAAGGGTTCGTCATTCGAGTGATTAGTTTAGCAGGTTAAGTAACTATTATTAATAATAATACTAATAAGAATAATAATATAAAAAAATACAAAATTATATTATTATTATTGGAAGAGAAAATCCTAGGACCAAGCACAACAAATTCTAGTATAATTACTAGAAATAAGTGCGCAACATGTAAAATGTTCAAATTCGATTTTAAATTCGGAATCGGAATGTTCATTTTGAGTGTAAAACGCTTGATTTTCTCGGTGTGTACTTACATCCCGGATGGCCAGCTTGCAGCCAAAGCAGGTGCTCGTATTTTTGCTAAGAAAGCACTCGGAGCAGACTGGCTCCCCGTCCTGTATGTTGAAGGTGGCCTCTACCATGGGGGCCTGGCAGTCCTTGCAGACGAAGTGCTCCGGATGCCAGTTCTTGCCCAGGGCCGTAATTATGCGATTTTCTATGACCTCATTGCACTTGTGACAGATCGATGGTATCTCCGACTGAATGGAGATAAGAACAGAATTACAATATATTATTTAATATGCGAATCACGTCGACAAAGGCATTCAAATATTTCATAATATAATTCATTTTATTATTAAGGAAAACATAAGTAGATCTAGTCTGGAAGTCGGAGTAGTCTGACGATATTTGTAGAACACTTGCTGCAAACATTGATTGGCACATGTTTTGCATGTACATAGCCAAACAGTTGGATTTGGATTTGGCATTAAGATAAATAGCAATTGGATATAGCTTGCCAAATCAACTACATTATAAATTACAATTGGGCGTTAGGCGCGATATTTTCACGACACGTACTTCTTCCACATTTTGTCAGGTGTCCGTGGCAAGCCATAATCGTCAGGCGGTCAACTATTCGGACCACCCACGATGCGATGTGGATGGGCATGTGGCAATGGCCATGTGGCAATGTGGCCGATGAGACCGATGTGACCGATGTGGAAAGCCGAGTTCCAAACCAAACTGAGGTGTCGCTGCAGGCGTTAACTGATTGTCACGCTTGATAACGGCTTGTCGCAAGCAAAACAACAACGCGTCACCGCAACGAAAGCCGCAAGGCAAACGGTAAATTATAAACGGTAAGTGGCAAACGGGCGCATTTAATGAAAACCGTTGCTCATAAATATGAAAAATGCCAGCAGATCGTAAATTTGAACAAATTACACGCTGCACTTTTGCCATTGCTGCTGTATGTACATATGTTTCTATTTACACACACACACACACACACACACATATATATATATACATATATATATATATATATATATGTATGTTTGTACACAGACGCACATTATTTTTTCTACATTTTTGGGAAAGTTTCGTGTTCGCCCACGAAACGAGCCATGAACTGGAGGAGTAGGCTCAGGCCCGTTGTTAACTTTAGAAATATTTGTTGAAATTGTTTTGAGATGTGTGTGTGTGTGCATGTCGATGTCGATGTCGATGTGTGTATCTTTTAGTTATTGTTATTTTCAGTATGATAATTAACATAAATACTAATAAGGCGTGCCGGCCCATATGGAGACGCGCTTTGTGTGCTTGGTAAGTTTTGGTAGGCAGCTCATAAAAAGTAGCAACAAAATGCAAACAAACAAAAACAAATAACAAAAATACATGTAACTGGCAGTTTTTTTCTTTCTTAGATTTTCTTTAGAATCTTGCCAACACTAACTTTGGAGTAGACACTTCAAACACCACGAAAAAACGCTTTGGGACGCGTTGCCAATGCGGCGTATACGCAATGGCAACCTGTTTGCCGTTTGGTGTTCGGCAACCGCCAACCGGCAACATGCCCCAGCAGCTGGGCGAACCAGCTCGAATAGAGTCTACGGGGGCATTGAGATCGTTATCGTATAGGGGTATTCCTCGCATATGATTTGTTTTGATCGATTTGTAATTTATTGTTTAGACTGATTTGCATAATCACTTACCATTTTGTTTCTTCTTGATTCTTCGTTACTTTGGTTTTGTTCAGTTATGGATTCACTGCTATGATTCAGTGTTGCTTTGCTTTGCTCCACCACCAAGTTAGAAACTTGACCAAAAAAAAAGAAGAAAAAAATAATATTTACGGCTTTCAGTATTTATCAACGGCTGTCGAATGAATGCGAATGATTTGAAAAACACTAGCTCGATAATGTATTTGAATTAGTTCGCTAGGCATGCTTATCGGCGGCAATTTATAAGTCAAAGTTTGTTGCTTAAAAAATTTAAGTTTAGAATTTTGTGTTTTTGGTGTGTGTTTTTTGAAGTGAAGTGAAGTGAAGAGAGCGACAGAGTACCGCGAACCGAAAGGAGTATGCCAATCATCCTGGCTACATGCGCCACACTGAATCAATGCCCCATAATCCCAGTGAGCCGAGTGCTGGCAGCACAGATGACAACCCCTGCTCTATCCAACTGCTGCCGCATCCGCACTGGTTTAGCTTAAGGCGCAGTCGGCGATCGGAAACAGACAACTGTACGCTCCGCAATTCACCAGAAGAGGAGCAGGAGAGGCGAACTTCCATGGCAGTTGTTGCCCGGCAACAGTCGTCGGCCGACAGGAATGGAAGGAAGACAAAGCCGGTGCTGGCAAAGCAATGCCAACCTGGTAGACGCGACAAGATCAGGCCGCTGGGACAGATATCGACGACGCTGGCAATGATTCCGTTGCCGAGACGCCGCAAGACACTCAACGTGATCTGTACGTCGTCGTGCATCATCGTTGCGCAAGTCGAAACTGCTTGCGGTGCCGAACGGCGGCAAATCCCAGCCGGAGCCGCTCAAATCATCATCACTATCTGAAGTGCAGCTGGAGCAGCGCGACATTGACACGGTGAACACCCACATCGAGTGCGTGCAGTGCGGCGAGGCTGATTATCCGGAGCCGAAACCGGAGCCCAGCGATAATCAGAATCATCAGCTGACAAACATACTGGAATTGCTGAAGCAGTCGGGTCAGGAGAAACGTGAGCTGCATAAGCAGCTCCTCGAGGCCATGGAGCATGTGACCAAGGCAGAGGTGCGCGAGGTTCTCCATCCCCTTGTCCGCTCCTTGGGTGCCATGCTGGATAGAAAGGTAATTTATATTTGTGATTTCAATTTAACATCTAAAAATCTTTGCTTTCAGATGCAGCTCAACAAATATTAGCAACAAGTAAGGAACAAAAACAAAGCAAAACATTTTCGACAAACTAAATTATTATGTTCAATTAACTGACTAAAAAGATCCAAATGGATGTTGTCATCTTTGTCGAGGATCAATAAAATTAATATTTGGAAAGTATATATTTTTGTGTATATTCTTCATCAATATCGAAATGGGGTTGCCCATTGACCAACAAAAAAAAATGTAAAACTTGTTCATCTATAAGATCTACCTAGTCAATGACAACAAGTAACAAGGACCAAGTAGGCCAAGCAGCTGAACCGATACTGAGTACAACTTTCAAATTGAGTACTTCAAATTCAGATTCTGAAGTGTCATTCGTAATTGGAGCTGCGTAAAATTGAGGTAACTATAAAATGTAAATGTCCAAACAACTAGTTTCTATTCGCTATCATCTGTGCAGTTTGCCAAATATGGAAGAAAATCACGGGGATGAAAGCCTCAAAGTGCATCATTCGCGATTCCATACCGGTGTGCGGCTATTCAAGTGCCTCACCTGCGACCGGCCATTCACTAGAAACCATGATCTAACACGGCATATGAATACCCACAGCATCACGTACCCAAAGTTCAAATGTCCCAAGTGCCACAAGACATACTACTGGAAAACCTCGGTGGCCCGGCACATGAGAGTGCACCATCAAGCTCAAGCGAATTGATGGTTGCTAGGAGAGTTATGAAGACTAACGCCCGTATTGTAGGAGATGGCTTCAAGGCTGAGAAGCTAAATTACAACGACGGACGCCCAATGCTTATGATTGTATACATACAAAAATAAATATATTATATATCTAAAAGACAAAAACTTATTATTATTCGACTTGCCCAAAGTGTTTGCCGCATGCCTCGAAGACAATGGAGAATATGAGTATAACATATTTGGAGATTTCGCCGAATGGGGAATTGAGCACCTTGTGCAGTGAGCCAATAATGCGTGCAACCGATTGACGATGCTGATCGGCCAGTTGCTCGGTGGCACAGGCACGCGCCACACAATCCTGCAGCAGCTCCTTAATGCAGTTGGACACACCGATAACAAGTTCGCCGCGCTCCGACATCCACAGATCGGTGGTGCACACATCAAAGAGTCGTGGTAGCGCCTGCATACACAAATCGAGCTGCAGCGTGGCCAAATGCAGATGCCCCTCCTTGAGCACCGTGATCCAGGTAAGCGTTTGCCGGACATCGCTGCGATCTGGACGATACTCGCGTATGGCCGCCAGCAGTTTGGCGCACAACATTGCATTCAAATTCGAGGTGCGCGTGAGAAAGAGAGTGTGCAGCGCCTGAAAGCAATTGGTACGGACGAGCACATTCGCCGCTGTCATTATGGACAGCAGATGCTCACAAACATTGCGTATGTCCTCGGTGCGAAAGCCGGCCAGCGTATCCTTGAGCAAGGCCAACGTATGCAATACGGTCGTCTGTTGATTCGCCAACACCTCCGGCTTGAATTGGGCCAAACAGAATTTCATCACACGACTGCTGGCTGGATGGTTTTTTGGCTGCTGCTGCGTCTGCGTCTGCTTCTCCTTATTCTTATCACTATCATTAGCATTATCATCTTCCTCGTCGTTAGCAACTGGTTGTGGTGGCATCATGAAGCAGCTGGCATGTATTATAGAGACGACCGCGTGCTGTGCTGCCTTACGTATTTTGGGCCTGGAGTGAATGCTGAAAGCGAGCAGCGCATCAAAGTACTGTAATGTGGAGCTGTTTGACCAAGTCGCATAGTCCTGGGCGCGCAACAGTGCTGACAAGCAGCCAATCAGCTAAAAGTGGTCAACATAAATAAAGTTTGAATTCAAATTATTGAAATTATGAATGGGAATAAAACACGCAGTGAATTTACTTACATAGCGTATAACAGATTGATTGCTGGAATCAAGGAAACGCTGCAGCAGCTGCTGAATTGTGGCCGCTGTCTGATCGAATTGTTTGCGCAGCACTGGTGCGGGCACAGACTTGATGCCCATCGAGAGGAGCGCAACGGCGGCAATGATGTCGCGCTCCTCGGTGGCGGCCGTGATTTGACTGATGAGGAGCAGAAAGTATTCGGTAGATGATTCGTTTCCGCCACCTTCACGTATTATTTCTGTCAATGCGCTCAAAATGGCCAGCATATCCTTGTGCAAATCGGAGGACGCACGAAAGCCGGTGAGCAGCTTGTTGAAGCTCATGTTGCTGCAGCTGGTGTAGTTCGAGGCAAATGTCTGAAGGTGTTGAATGTGCCGGCGGGCCCCCGCCCGACATGCCGTAATCATCGTCCAGCGTAAACCATATCAATCTGCGGGCCACACCGTTGACAGTTGTATCCGCTTTGTACGTCTGGCGCTGTTCGTGCTTGTGCACGGCCTCCATGGTGAATCCGCTGGCTGAGCCCGATGCAGCTGCACACAAAAATACCAATAAAAAACTCATATATGTGTATATATGTATATATATATTTGTGCATCAACCTACCCAGATTCAAATTTGGCTGAAAGTAACGCGACTTTGCTTTCAAGCGATGTTTCATTTGGTCCGGATTCGATACGGCTGACTGGCCCTTGCTCCAGTTCTTGCCCTTGCCATGGCGTTTCAATTTCGAACGAAATTTACCCATTTGCAGACGTTGCGTGCACACTTGTGCAGAAAAAAATGCTAGAGTCAAACACGCGCAGCACAAAAACACACTACTAAAGATCGCGCAACATGGTTTGTTTGATATCGCAATTAACAATCGATATCGTTGATGAACAACCTGTTGCCAGCTGAGCGGCGTTGCCAGCTGGTTAGCATATCGATAGGTTGCATTCGATATCTTGGGCCACCACCACCACAAAAAAAAAAAAAAAAAAAAAAAAAAAAAAAAAAAAAAAAAAAAAAAAAAAAAAAAAAAAAAAAAAAAAAAAAAAAAAAAAAAAAAAAAAAAAAAAAAAATTCACAGCTAAATGCTTGGAATGGACGTAGTGTCCAAAAGGGGCAAAGAGGTTGTGCCTTGAGTTCATAAACCACAGCAGCAACAATCATAAAAATAACAACAAAAATCAAATAAAATAATAACAAAACATTTGCGTAATTTGATGCAAACATTTCTGACCGCAGAACAAATAAGAAAAATAATATAAAATGCACTTAACTCAACAATAACAAAAAAATTACCTATTTATTTTCATTACATATTACTCAGTAATGCGGTTGTTCAAGTGACTGACTCAACAAATACAATTTATAACAAAAATATCACATGATTTTCTTCAAAATAAATTAAATCAATTTTCTTTCATTTCAGTGCATTTGAAATTCTACACTGCTCCAAAAAGTATGCTATAGTTACTTCAGTGGGGGGACAAAAAGTAACTGTTGATCTTAATGCAGCAATTTCAGTTCTTTACACTCAATTTGTAAACTCATTTTTCAAATAAATTACACACAAAACACAAATAATAAAAATTTAAGTGAATATAATTTAATGAAAATTAAGAATTTCAGTTTTGAAAAGTTCCATGATTTTCAAGAAATAAAACCTGAAGTGTCTTGATCAAAAATTAGAGCGATTGCAAACTGCCATTCCATAAATAAATAATAAATAATAAATAAATAATAAAATGATGAGCTTAAATTAAATGTGTATTTTTTTCACAATGTTCATTTTATTATTAAGGAAAACATAAATAGATCTAGTCTGGAAGTCGGAGTAGTCTGACAATATTTGTAGAACACTTGCTGCAAACATTGATTGGCACATGTTTTGCATGTATATAGCCAAACAGTTGGATTTGGATTTGGATTTGGCATTAAGATAAATAGCAATTGGATATAGCTTGCCAAATCAACTACATTATAAATTACAATTGGGCGTTAGGCGCGATATTTTCACGACACGTACTTCTTCCACATTTTGTCAGGTGTCCGTGGCAAGCCATAATCGTCAGGCGGTCAACTATTCGGACCACCCACGATGCGATGTGGATGGGCATGTGGCAATGGCCATGTGGCAATGTGGCCGATGTGACCGATGTGACCGATGTGACCGATGTGGAAAGCCGAGTTCCAAACCAAACTGAGGTGTCGCTGCAGGCGTTAACTGATTGTCACGCTTGATAACGGCTTGTCGCAAGCAAAACAACAACGCGTCACCGCAACGAAAGCCGCAAGGCAAACGGTAAATTATAAACGGTAAGTGGCAAACGGGCGCATTTAATGAAAACCGTTGCTCATAAATATGAAAAATGCCAGCAGATCGTAAATTTGAACAAATTACACGCTGCACTTTTGCCATTGCTGCTGTATGTACATATGTTTCTATTTACACACACACACACACACATATATATATTTATATATATATATATATAGCGTTCTCCAAATTTAATTTGCTCAAATTAAACGCACATTAATTTTTCGGCAAGCAATTGCTGGTAAATTGGCTGCCAGTTGCTGATGTTGTTGTTGTTGTTGTTGTTGTGCTTATTGCTTTACTTGCTTATTTAAAGTTTACGCCAGATGTAGCAACAACAACATTAACATTAACAACAACAACAACAACAACAACCACAACAGCAGCAGCAGCAGCAAAAGCAAGAGTAAAGACGACGACGTCTCACTTAGATCATCGCTGGAGTTAGAATGGAATTAAACAAATGAGCGCAAATTGATAGAGAGAGAGAAATATAGAAAGAGAGAGAGAAAGAGAGAGAGAGAGAAAGAGAGAGAGAGAGAGTGAGAGGTACTCACACACATATACTTGAAGAAAGTTTGATCGAACAGTCCTACTACAACATAAAACGATAATACTAAAAGCAGGAACAACAACAGCAACAACGACAACAACAACATCAACGACAACAACAACAACAACAACAACAACAGCAACAACAACAATAACCACAGCCACAAACAACAAACAACTAAAGCAGCGCACAGTTCAATGAAATATTTGAAGCTTAATGGCCAGCAAACAAAAACAAACAAAACTAAACAAAAAAAATTAAAATTAAATAACAAGAAGAAGAAGAAGAAGAAGAAAGAATCGCCGTCTTCAGTCTAACGACTATCAAATATCCTCGCCATTTGACATATATATAATTGGGTATCAATTTGGGTATATAAATTCTGTCCTATCTATATCTTATCTAGTAGTTGCTTAGTATGGCCACAGTTTAGATATGGTAGTCTTATCCTAACCAGTAATAATAATTTGTTGAACAGTGTATGGGTGTAGAAATACTCACTTATCTGATAATTCCTTTTTTTTTTTGTTGTTATTTTGAATTTTAAGTGTATAAATCAATAAATGTATCATTGAAAGCATATTAATTTAGTATATCAAACAGTGAGATGTAGATAGATTATATAAATTATTCGAGCTCACTTAAGTATATAGTTTAACCTGGAATATGGAATATTGGAAATATACAAGTTTTTATATATATATATATATACATATTATAATTAGAATCGGGACAATCATGCCGTCAATTGTGAAGAGAATTGAATTTGGGTTCATGCACAGAGAAGAAACAACTAAATATCTGGAATTTATACTCGATTCATGTAGAAAACGTTTCGAAAGTGAATTCGTCGATTGAGTTTATTTATTCGAAGAATTTGTTTATTATAAACATAATGAATTTGAAATTCAAGTTCGTTAACAGACTTCTTATTTGCATTCTGGCATAAATAGTGTTGCAAACAAGTTTTCTATCTAGAATGCATTTTTTAATGATCATTCGGCCACATGTGAAAGTGATCGGGTTGCATGTAAATTTCTCTCAACTCTATGGAATTGTTTGCCTTGCTTTCGGATTTTATTGTTATCAGTTAATTGGTACAATCAAAGGGTAGCATGAGTGGCAGTAGGTGCAGCAACAACAATCATTAGTAATACGCGAAAGCAATTTTTTTCCCTTGAAAAGTGAACAACAACAACAACAACAACAATAAAAATAATAAAAATAATAATGAGCAACGAGGAAACCGCAATAAGGCATTTTCATGTTTTTTTTTTAGATTTATATTTTGTAGTTTGCTTATTCAAATGCGATAATTAAAATATTGCACACATGAATCACACTTCTCTCCGTGCTCTCTCTCTCTCTCTCTCTCCCTCTCTCTTCCATTTGTTGTTGTTGCTGCTGCTGTTGGGCAAAGGCCATCAATCAAAGCTGTCAATCAACGAGGCGCTGTGTTTAGCCAAACAAATTGCTGCTTTTAGCCAGCATTACGTATAAATAATTGCCGTTTGAACTGTGCAGTGGCATTGTGGGTGGAGTGGGTGGAGTGGGTGGGGCTGTGAGCCTCACTGCTGTACTTCTTAAGAGATCACTTAACGTTGGCCATTGACCTTGACATATAAAAATGATAATATGTAAAGATCAAGTTTGTTTTTGAAAAGAAATCAGACAGCAAACAGCAAATCTATAAATTGCCCAATTTGCACAATGATGAACATATGAATGATGAAAGATGAAAGGAACGAATTAAATACATTCCCCGACGATTTAGCAAATTTTACATTTAAGTTTTCCTTATCAGTGCAAATCTCATATTGTGCCTAGTATACCTTCTGTATACGTTTCTAAGTTCAGAAATTTCAGATGCACGTTTAGTTCATGTGCCTAAATTAAAACGAATCATTTTGAATGGAGGTCGGTCTCTGAGTCTTCCCGATTGATGGTGATCATGTGATGCTTCCATTTGCCAGCTACATACGTACATACTTTTAATAGATACAGCATACAATAATGTATGTAAACATTTTGAAAACAACACTTAGCTTATCGTAACAAAGAATGTTCCCTTAGCTGACATTGGTTAAGTCCCCTGTCAGAATAATTATTTGGATAAGATAGGTGATGTGTTGTGACCAAAGAGTTATTTTGAATCAAATAAAGTTAGAAACTACTGCTTGAACAAATGATTTTCGAAATTAAGAAACTGCATAATTATTCAATTAACTATAATTTAAAAATGTTTTCACTAGTTCTCCAGATCAAGTGCTCTTTTATTCCTTATATACTCCGATATATTTAAAGTGTCGTCCGTAGGAAACATTATTTAAAGTTAAAGACTTGAATAACTGCGCATATGTAGCACATACACATTTATACTAATATATAGAATATGTTGAGTAAGAGTGATAATTAATTGAATTATTCGCATCAATTCGCAGCCAAATTTAGACTCGGAATGCTCTTCTCTCTGAATGATGTCAGAGCAAAGCTTGGCTTCGAGTTCTGGTGCGATCATCGTTAGATCTGGATCTTTGACTTTTACTCTTACTCTGAGTCCGACTCTGAGTCTGACCCTGAGTCTGAGTCTGAGTCTGAATCTGAGTCTGAGTCTGAATCCTACTCTAACTGGCCCGACCAACGGCGACATTTTTGCTTTCCCAAGCAGATCCGTGGGCGTTGCTCTCAACTCAACTCCGAATGCATGGATCAACGGCTTGTTTTCTCATGAACGGCATCAAGTGCCGACACTTGCGAAACATTTGTCAAGAGTTTCGTTTTATATATGTTTTTTTCTACATTTTTCTACATTTTTGGGAAAGTTTCGTGTTCGCCCACGAAACGAGCCATGAACTGGAGGAGTAGGCTCAGGCCCGTTGTTAACTTTAGAAATATTTGTTGAAATTGTTTTGAGATGTGTGTGTTTGTGCATGTCGATGTCGATGTCGATGTGTGTATCTTTTAGTTATTGTTATTTTTAGTATGATAATTAACATAAATACTAATAAGGCGTGCCGGCCCATATGGAGACGCGCTTTGTGTGCTTGGTAAGTTTTGGTAGGCAGCTCATAAAAAGTAGCAACAAAATGCAAACAAACAAAAACAAATAACAAAAATACATGTAACTGGCAGTTTTTTTCTTTCTTAGATTTTCTTTAGTAGTTAACAGGCCAAAAATCCAAACGCTATGAATCTTGCCAACACTAACTTTGGAGTAGACACTTCAAACACCACGAAAAAACGCTTTGGGACGCGTTGCCAATGCGGCGTATACGCAATGGCAACCTGTTTGCCGTTTGGTGTTCGGCAACCGCCAACCGCCCACATGCCCCAGCAGCTGGGCGAACCAGCTCGAATAGAGTCTACGGGGGCATTGAGATCGTTATCGTATAGGGGTATTCCTCGCATATGATTTGTTTTGATCGATTTGTAATTTATTGTTTAGACTGATTTGCATAATCACTTACCATTTTGTTTCTTCTTGATTCTTCGTTACTTTGGTTTTATTCAGTTATGGATTCACTGTTATGATTCAGTGTTGCTTTGCTCCACCAGCAAGTTAGAAACTTGGCCAAAAAAAAGAAGAAAAAAATAATATTTACGGCTTTCAGTATTTATCAACGGCTGTCGAATGAATGCGAATGATTTGAAAAACACTAGCTCGATAATGTATTTGAATTGGTTCGCTAGTTCGGTAGTTCGCTTATCATATGTATTTGTCCTGAACACAATTTTAGGCTGACAAGAACATATCAGCTGTTCGAAGTCTAAGACTGACCGGAATTTAGCAACTTTAGAGGCACTCCTCGCAAAACTCATCAGACAGACCACAGGCTACAGACCACAGACCATTGATGTTTATGTTCATCTGCGTAATCGGTTGTCATCGAGTTGGCAGAAAACTCTTTGAATTTTGAGCTTACAACAGCAACAACCGAAACAAATGAGGCGGCAATTTATAAGTCAAAGTCGAACAAAAAGTAAAACAGACACGGACAGATAGGAGAACGGAGAAAAGTATTATTTGAAATGAGTGCTGATGGAAACAATAATAAATATTAAATAAATCGTAACAATTACATTGTTTTTTTTTTGTTTGTTGCTTACAAATTTAAGTTTAGAATTTTGTGTTTTTGGTGTGTGTTTTTTGAAGTGAAGTGAAGAGAGAGACAGAGTACCGCGAACCGAAAACCGAACCGAACCGGCGAGCGTCGAGCATATAACTGAAACTGAAACCGAAACGCAGCGAGCAGCGAGCAGTGAAGCCAGCAACAACAGCGTTGACGTCGACGCCAACAGCAGCAGCAACAGCAGCAGCAGCAAATGGATAACAAGACGCTGGAGGAGGGAAACGCGCGCAGGCGCCGCAACTATAAAACAAAAGCCCAGCAGCGGGAGCAACAGCGGCAGCTGGAGCTGCAGCGAGAGCGTCAATGGGTTGGCAACACGCAGGCAGCTGGTAAGGCGGCAACGCTGCCCAAATCCCAACTCCATTCGAGCGCCAAGACGCTGCTTAATGGCAAAGCCAACAAAAGCAATGCCAAAAAGAGCAATTGCTGCTCAGGAGCCGTTCGGGATCCCGTGCAGCGTCCAGTCTTGCGTTCATCGAGTGTGGCATTTGGACGCAGCTACTCGGCCATATCATTCAAGCCAACGCTGTCAGCAATTCAGACGCAGCCGAGCAAATTCAACAAAACCAAATCGCCACAACAGTCCAAGTCCAAGTTGATGAAGCCAATGGAAACGGCGCACAAGCAGCTGGAGCTGTTGCTCACGCGCATTGAGAACGATGCAGTGGAGCCGGTGCCGGTGCCGGTGCCAGAGCCAACTTCGAAACGACAACGATGCAAGCCGCCGGCGCCGGCAAAGTGGGTGCGACAACAAATGGAGCATCCGCCGCCGGTGCCGGCAGTGTCACCGCTGAACAGTGCTTGCCGCAACGAAACGACGACGACGACGACGATGATGTTGAGAGTGCCGCTGACACAGAATCCTCAATTGCTGCTCGAAACAATCTCGCGGAGCGATCAACAAAAAAAGAAGCAGCAGGTTGTCAACATGTTGCACAGCAAACCGAATGCTGATCTTGATCATTATCATGATGATGTTGACGATGACGATGACGGTGATTCAACCAAAGATGCAGTGAATCCCACACTCCAAATGCTGTAAGTATTCATTTCACTTCCCACCCAAAATGTTGCTGTTCGCAGCCTCAGCAGCAGCAGCAGCAGCAGCAACTGTAAATGATGTCATCGTCATCGTTGCCGCTCTCTCAGAGAGCGTCAGCTGCTCTCGGGCTCTCTTTGTGCAGCCTTTTCGGCTGTGGCCATTGTTATTGTTTGACGGTAGCACTCACCTCACCTCACCACACACCACACCACACCTCGGCTCGCGCTGTTCACCACTCCACTTTACTGCTGTCTCTCGCCCTCTCTCCTACACAACGGTAATGGAACAGCCAGCTGTCAATGCGCTGCTGACGCCATCGCCAGCGCTCTGCTTTGGAGTTACTCACCCAACGGCGACTCCCAAGTTCGCTTGCGTTTGCAAAAAGAAAAACAATAAACTATAAAAAAAAAACAGATTTTGTTATTGTTGCTGCTGCTGTTGGCAGCCTAAGACTTTCGTTGTTGTTGTTGTTATCGTGTTCGTTTTTGTTTGTCGCCCTCAGTTTGCGATTAGAAGTATTTACCACCAAGTGCTACCTGCATACAAAAAACGAACAAATACACACACACACGCATACACACACGCACAAGCACACACAACATAGTTGAGAGCAGGGCTCCATTTGTTGTGCAACTGTTGGGCGCATTTTGGTTAGTTGGTCACCTGACTTATCAATCCAAGACTTTGACCTTATCTTGTCTGACAGTCGCCTTTAACTTGGCCCTTATCTAATGCGCGCCCACTCTATAACAATTACTATTATTCAAAGCCTCAATATTCAACCTTAACCGATCTCATTTCAGATTTATGTGTGTACATTTGTGGATATAAAACCACATTGCCTCAGAGCTGAGAGTTAGCCGAGAGGCAGGCGGACAGGTAACCGACAGCAATGGCTCTATTCACTTATCATATTGATAATGAAATGTACATATGTCAGATATGTACAGGCATACATATTGTATATATATATATTGTATATACATTTTATGGGGTCAGCAAGTGTTTAAGTAGCGCATATACACTCAAATTTTGTGCTGATTCAACCAACTTCAAATGACTGTAGGTTATAACTTTTACCTGTCGATTTGCGATCGCGGCTGAAATATACCGCTTGTTCAATCTGATTGTTGCACATTGTTCGTGAATGATATAATACAAATTATCAAATCCGAATTCCAGTTTAGGTTTACTTTGAAAACATTTTTCAATTTTTTAAGTCTTTCTGGGCAACTATGTAGATATATATTTGATGTGGTCTTCAAGTAGTGCAAATATTACAAAAATTACTCTTCTTTTTTTTCCCAGCTAAAGAGTAACAGAAATATCGTGTTTTATTCAAGTTTTTTTCACTGGCTCGAATTTGGTATAAGATATCGAATTGTTTCTTTAAAGATTGCTTAGCATTCGATTCTTGTTTGATTGGTGTTCAAGATGCAGAACCCACTACTTGCTGGTGCCCCACCCTGTGGCCGTGGGAGCTCGCCTCATGCCGCAGCCCCTGCTCCACCTGAGGTTATCTTTAGGTGGATTTTCGGCAACTGTTTTGTAGTTTCGCTCGCCTGATATGCGAATTTGTCGTAATCAAATACGACGACCTCTAATCTACAACTGTTTGCAATTGTAATTCGCGCTGTTTCCTCCTATTTGTTTGCACTTTTTTGAGATAAAACAAAACAAAAACAAAAATACGCTCACAAAAATAATAATAAATAAAAATATGCAAAAACATAGCATTTAGTCATTGTTGTCATTGTTGAAAATAACTACTTTAAGTTCACATTTGAATATTCTGAAATATGTAGAAATCTCCCCATTGGCTACACAAGCATCTTGTACCTATAACTAGTTTATAATCTTAAAGTTCTTCAGTAAAGAACTTTTATTTTCGATTCAAGCTGACTTTGTTTTATGTGAAATGTAACCAAGCTCTTAATACTCAATTAAGAAATCAAGTTCAAATACGAAATACCTAACTCAACCATACAATAAAAAGCGTTCCAGAAATGAGAATTTCGCAATTTCGAGAATTGTCGATCGCGATCTGATTTGCACTATGTTTGTGCTCTATCATTTGAACCTGTACTTAACTCAACCCAAATCAGTGCGGGATTAGATACCAAAAAAAAAACATTTTTAAAAATAAGAATTTCATAACTATTTGTAAGATTTTCGACGTAGTCCAAATTTGGACTAGGTTTGTGCTCGATTTGAGTACGAAATTCCATTATTTTTATTTATGATGTCGTTGTTACTTTGAGTGATGCCACCGCTTTTGTTTTGCCGTTTAGAATCTATCGATAACAAAAACCGGCCCCGACCCTGACTCTAACTCGGGCCTGAGTCTGTGTTTGGGGCTCCCTAACGTGCCGGACCCGATGACTATTAATACTTTGGCTCTGCTGCTGCCGCTGCTGCTGCGCTTCATTTGTTTGATCAATAAATTGGCGCCCCTCAATCAACAGGGCCCCTACTAACGACCGTTCCAGAGGTTGCCTCATCGCTCGACTCGACGCAGTGTTTATTAATGAACTCTTCTTTGGCGGCTTGCGTTTGTTTGTGGAGCGGCTTCTCCTCCATTTTCCCAATTTGATTGTGTCATGTTATTTTCCGTGCACTGTCTCTGTCCAGAAACAGTGGGAGACAGAGGTGTAGTGGGGCACCGGGATTCGAATGTCATTAGCATAGCCACAGCCCGTAAGCCCCCAGTAAACCCGTCCACAAACACTATCATTCAGTTGGAGTCGCTTCACTTGACTACTTAACACAAGCCAACACAAAAACTGATCTCAAAACTGAAATAAGAAATCATTAGGCTAATCACAAGCTCAGCTTAGCTATGTAGTCCGTTATTAGTTATTTCCTCAACTAATTTATACTAAAAATGTCTCGAAATCAGAAAAATTATATATGTGTAAAGATGATAAAAATAACAATCTATGTGGTCTAACAAAGAGACTCGGCACAAGGAAAGGGTATATGCAAATGCTTAGCTATTTTTTTCTTTTCTTTTTTTTTTGACATTGGCCTTGAGACTGGCGTGGGACACTTGCAGTTCTTGGGGCAGGGAGGCTTGTGGCGGGGGAATTGCGTGTTGGCAGCCCATATGAAACCGCATAAGGCGCGTTCAGGGCTGTTGGGACTGTTGGGATAGTCCATGCGGCACCATACTATGACGTGACTGTGACTGTGACTGGCAACGTGGTGTCAGGCTGATGCGATTTGCCGGCATTGTGCGTTGTACGCTGTGCTAATCATGCAAATGGCAAGCGCTGAGTTTGTTTGCGAACATGGACTGGCTTTGATTTATTGGCGCCAATTCGAAATCTAATTTTGTCCGCCTGTCACCTGTCTTCAGGCCGCTGGCTTTGACACCCGGCGCATCGCCGTATTGCGAGAATTTCTTGACTGGACATTGGGTTCCGAAGGAGCGCCAAATGGAGCAGCAGCAACTCCAACCGAACGATTTCCACGATCCCAGTGGCAAGATCTTTCAATCTGTACCGCTGGGGGAGGACTTCGACGAAGAGCAGTCAGTGTCGGACATTATCGAAACGAAGCTGGAGCAGCACAACCAGCCAGCAGAAGTTCAATCGGAGCAGCAGGCGCGCCAGCTGCAGGCATTGAAAGAACGCGCCGAACTGGATATGCAGAAGCAGCTGGTGACCGATTGGCGTCTAGGCCATCGCCTGAAGACGGAGCAGCAGATGACCCAGCGAGTGCTAAAGCAGTCTCTGCAATTGAAGCAACTGAAAAGTCAAATTGCCGAAAGGGACGCACACTGGCAGGATGAGGATTGGTGCTTTGGCCAAGATCTCGATGACGATGATGAACTGCGCGATGCGCTTGAGCAGCGTCAGCAATTCAAGGAGCAATGCCAGCAAAGCTGCCTGTATTGCGATCCCAAGTGTTCTACACCCTGGAATATGCTTGCCAAGTAATAACTATAATTAATCCTCGTCAAACTATTAATCACATAATCCTTTACGCAGCATAAGCATCACTCTTAGTGCGCAGCTAGTGGAAGACATAAACGCTGAGCTCCATCAAAGCCTTGTCAGTTGAACTCCATCCACTGATTTGGTGGACAAGTAACCGGTCCAACTAATTGAATACTCTGCCCCAGTCACAAGTAAAAGTAAAATTGTACGTGCACCAATTAAAATGTATATAAATATTTGAGTATAATGATAAGTAAAAGCATAAAACCACTGCGCACTTCATTCACTATAAATCATAATTGCAAACTCTTAGCAAAATAAAGATTAACGTCTACTGGATAATAATACCATTAAAGACTCTGTTGAGTTCTGGCAATATGACGTCATTAAAAGTCTTGGAAATACATTTCAATTCACTTGCAGAATTTAACTTGTCATCATTTCAATTCACTTGCAGAATTTAACATCATTATTCTAATGCATTTTTTATGACATTATTATATTGACATTATTAAATCAGTTAAAGCGAAACAAGTAAAAACATTCCGAAATTTTCATTTAAATATTTCTAAGAACTAAACTTTTCTAATCTTTTGTACATATTCAAATATAATTCAAATTTGTTTGTCTCCCCTTTAAGTCATTTATTTATTTCTTTCCATTTATTATTGTAAATTTATAAAATCTGTTTTTTCCATTGCCGTCTCTGGCGGACTAGCCGCTTGCCATTCCTATAGATTCGACGCGATGTTGCCAAATATCTCCGTTTATTCTCCGTCTGCCAGTCTGTGTAAGCGCACCTTATCTTCTATCTTATCAGCTCCTAAAAGCATACGGCATTTTGGCCAGACCTGTTTGAAAGTATGCAATAATCCGCGTAACGTGTGTCATAGGAAAAATTCGTGTTCTTTTTATTGTTTCGAAGAACGTTTAGAAATTAAATTCAATTTATACAGTGGTCAATGCGCTTAACGGCTAAGTAGGACTATATTACGCACTACAGAACTATGGAATATGTCGACGATTAGGCATATATATATTTTAAGTGTGGTTACATTCTATATTAAACAACGAAACTGTCGCGATTTCAATGATGCGGTCTAAAAGTACACAATGCATGGCTGTCAGTGTAACTGTGTGTGTGTGTGCATGTGTGCGTGTGTGTGTTTGTGTGTGGAGGGGGTGTAAGTGATGTCAACAGTAGTTTCTGTCGCTTCATGTGTTACAAATGTGGTTAAAAGTAATGCTACTTATTACACATATGTAAACTAACTTTACCGCTTAATTACAAACTAAGTTTTGCGCAATTTTTGTGTGGCATAACTCTTCGTCTCTGGGTGTGTGTGTGTGTGTGTGTGCTTGGATGTAAAAAAAAGTACAATAAATATGTGGCTGAACTAAGGAATCGTACACATGGAGCACATAGAGTTATGCGTTATGTACTTGGCCCCCTCACAGCAAATTGGAGCAGCTGATTTCCGAAGCGGCACAGTTTGTGGAGCGGGGCAGGAATTGTATATGCTGCCAAGTGGCGTTGAAACTGCACGAGAAAGAAAGAGACAGAGGCAATGAGCAATCATAGAGAGAGAGAGAGGGAGTGAAAGACGAGGCGAAAACTTACAGATACCGCTCGGCCAACTGTCGCTCCACGTGGGGCTTGATGCGTGCATAGTCCTTGTCTGCAATCGGTGTACTACAGTGCTGCTGCATGTAGGCCAGCGTGAAGAGCTCGTTCTCATTGAAGGAACGCAGACCGGGCACACGCAAACGCCGCGTGAGTCCCAGCGCCTCATAGGTGGCCACCTGATCGATTCCGGCACCCTCGATGGCGCTGCCCGCATCGATAGCCGTCACAAAGGTGGTCAACGCTCGTGCTGCGGTCCGAGCAGCGCTGAGCGTTACATGAAAGCTCTTGAGCGCATCCGCTGAGAGGGCGCGCAGCTCATGCCCAAGACGCGGCGGTTGTCCAGCTGCCAGACAGCTAACATCGGGCTGGGCGTATTCAATCTCAGGCACTGCGTCGCTCAACTCCGAGCTTTGTGCATTGAACTGCAACAGAAATGTGGCAAAATTGTCGATCAGCGTCTCCAAGATGTCAGTGCCAATGCGTGCAAAATTCACGGACCTGCAATTGCAACACGATGTGAAGTGGTAAGCAAATGTTGAAAGATGGCAAGGAATGAGATACGTACACAGGATAGCGATAGTCGTAGTAGTTGTTGTTGACCAGCACTCGCGAGATGAGCAGCATGTTCAGCTTGTTGGAGTATGCAATGGGTTGCGGATGATCCCTGGTGTACATCTCGGACACAATGCTGCAAAACAACATTCAACAAAATTCAATAAACACAATCTGCTGTTCTCAGGCAGAGGGCAAACGTCTACATACACATCCAGCATTGGCAATGTCTTCAGCTTATCTTCCATGCGGGATCGGCGAAATGTCCAAATGGACACCAAATGCTCCACAAAGTTCAGATTGCTCAGCAGAAGTTCGTTGTAGTAATCGCTAATGTATTTGGGCTGATCGAGCACCTCGCTGGGTATGCCAAACTGGAGACGCATTTCGGCTAGCTTCTTGTGCAAAAACTTTTTGGCTGTCGGCTCTAGCCAATGCGCCTGCGCCAATGAATCCTGCAGTTGATTGCGCAAACTGTAGAACATTAGCTGCAGGTACTTCTCATTGCCAACAGTTTTGTTCAAGCTACCAGCAGCAGCATCGCTGTGCCGACTGCGATGCGTTGCCTCAAACTGGTGCTTGGGGGGCTGCTGCTGCAGTGCGTCCACCGCAAATGGCAACCAGTCGCTCACCACCTTGCTGCAGTAGAGCCAGCGCGGATAGCTGGCGGTCCGCCCATAAATCGAATGATCAAAATGCTCGGCCAGCGTGCTGTACTCCTTGGAAAGATGCGGCAGCATTTGACGCGCCAGCGACCAAATGATGAAGTTGTTAATTGGTCTGCACAGAAAATCGGAGCGAGTCATAAATTAAACTATATATATATATACAATGTGCTAATATTATTCAATTCACAGTTGGCGGGACTCACTTCTTGTCCGATGTGGAAATCAGATTGGATATCGCATGGAATACTTCCACATCGCGCACCATCACTTCCGTCTCTTCGCTGATCTTTGTCTTGGTAAAAATGGCCTGAAGTGACTCCAGAATAGGCAGCTGCACAAAATGGAATTCAATTGCATTAAAAAATATCATTTAAACAATGTATGAATTCAGAACAGAAGCATTATTGTATCGGGATTAATTAAGATGAGTCATATAACTATATAGATTATCGAAATTGATGGTATTAACGCAACGGATGACTATGAATTATGTTTGTTTGACAAACAACTTTGAGATTATGCATGTTATTTGAAGTGAACTTCATTTAAGAGAGGCATTCAGTGTTAGCACAAACTGTTTATTTCATTCAAAAATAAGTTTGAGATGAGAAATGTGTATATAATGTGTATGCTATATATATATATATATATGTATGATTTAGTGCAAGTATATTTTGATCTTGGCATATACACAGTAAATAAACCAGTTGCGCTGAAAGTCGACAGAACTTTCTGTGGCTTCAAGCATGACAAAATGCCATGCACAAATTCGTAATTAATGGAGTTGATTTGAAACTAGTTCTGGTCAGTAACTGGGGAATCACACTGTGGCACCGCTGAGGCCTTACCGATGGGGCGATGCTCTTGAGATCGGAAAGCCGGAGCAGCTTGTTCTGCTGACGATCCCCGCCGCTCCCCTTGGCGGACTCAATGTGATTGACGATGCGGCGCTCGTAGTGGAAAATGTCATCCGCAAAGATATCCGCCTCACGTGCAACAATACCTGTTTGAATATATTATTTGAATGTGGTACGGTACGCAAGGGACAACCGCTTACCCAAGTTAATGGCAAAGTCACGCAGAAGCAACTTGTAGCCGCGCACCACTTCATCGTCGGCATCGGGGCCATAGAAATACTTGTCCGGCAGTCCCAGTTCGCCCTCGTCCAGGGTGATTATGTAATCGTATGGTATATTATAGGTGTTCTCCACGCCCACTCGAAAATAGGGAAAGATGCCGAATTTGGCATGCAGATGCTTCAGGGCGCTTTTGTACTCCCAGTTCAGCAAGCGATTCGTTGCCGCAAATGCCTGCCAGCCACCTGAAAAATGCATTCCCAAATTTCGGGAAGGAATAGGAAGTTGAGAGTTGGAAATTAGTTTGGAAATCATGCGGTAATCCGATCTGTGGGGGAATGACCCATCGCTTTGCTAATATATGAACATCGGGGAGCGCTAATGAAATACCACCGCTGAGAAATTTGGCGAAAAAAGAAAGATATCTATATAAAAAATCATATATACAAGTCATAATCCATATAAATATATTATGCATACATGTACATGTGCATGTATCTCTGGATTTATAACAATTAAAAGCGCTAAAATGTTTGCCACCAACGTCTTTGAGATTTCCAGACCAACTCTGCTTCTCTCCAACTCGCCTTGCAGCCATAAACAAACCCAAAAATCCAAGGAACGGAAACGCAACTCCCAAAAACCAATCTGTGTATACTCTAATATAATGTTTGCTTGAGCGTATATGGAATGAATAATATTTAAGCTACTACATAGATATTGTTAGTGACTTATTGCTGATTTCCTCCAAAAACACAATTCATGAATTATTCGAGCACTCAAAACTCTGCCTTCTACCAGATTTGAAAGTTAGTTCGAGCCAGTAAAACTTACATAAATATGATTATATTTGATGCCAAATTGTTTGAAGTTGTTTTTCTCTTTTATATTGAGGCGCCACTACTAATCAAATATGCCAGTACTTAATTCAATTCACACAGTCTTCAATTAATTGTAAGAACTTTGGTGGCCCCCAGCCAATGGCATCAATCACTAATTTGGGTCTTGATCACCAATTGTGAGTCCATCTGGATGTGGACATGGTCAAGTGGCATCAGCCAGCTAATGGTGACGGCATTTTGAGCACTATTGGATCGATTGTGTCAGCGATGCGCTGTTTGCAGCACTAATTAGCGCCTGCAAAGCATAAAAAATATAAAAAAAATATTTAAAAAAAATAAAAAAAAAACTAAACATAAATCCCAGTCTCGAGCCGGATTTGTGGTGTTATAGTTTGATATTTGATTTTTAACAATTTATTGCAAATCAATGCGAGCAAATTAATTAACTTCAATTAAAGGCATCTAAGTTAGGCCGCCTCGCTATAAAAACTGAACGCCGTCTTCAAACAGGGCATCAATCGAGTGCAGCATCTCCGTCACACAGCTTCATCCCTCCGCTTGCCCGTGAATAGTTGAATAGTTAACAAGCATGAACAAATTTGTGGTAAGTTGCAACAAGCTAAAGGATTAGAGTTCAATCGAGTCAACATCCGAAATCCGGTTGCAGGTTTTAGCCTGCCTGGCAGCAGTGCTCGGCTGCGCAACGGCGCGTCCTGATCTCAGCCGTCAGGCCTACCGCTATGATGTTGGCAACAACGACAATGTGGTCAACACCGGTGTCGTCTCCACCCCATTGACAAGCACCTCTTATCAGCCGACGGCATCGGGCAGCGGCTACTATAACAATGGACCAACGCAGGTTAGCTCCGTGAACGGCATCCAATATACCGGCCGCCCCACCTACTCGAATGGCGGCGGTACCGCCACTTACTCCAGTGGTGGCGGCAACGGCGGCGGTGATTTCGGCAACTTCGGTGTCGGAGTTGGCGGCAGCACAACTGTGAACGATAATATTGGTCTGACTGGCATCCGTCCGGGCCCAGAAATCAACTACAGGGAACAGGAGGCATACATCAGCCATTTGGCCAACTTCCAGCCACCGGTGATAAGCAAGCATTTCTATTTGCACACCGCTCCCGAGGATCACGATGACCAGCAGATTGTGCGCTACGTGAATGTGGGCAGGCCACAGAAGAACTATCGTGTGGTGTTCATCAATGCACCCGCATCGACCACCAGCAAGGCCAAGATCATTGCCAATGTTGCACCCGTCGAGGAGAAGACAGCCATCTATGTGCTGGCCAAGAAATCGAATGCGCTCGATGTCAGTGCCGAGGTGGTCACACAGGCTCCCGTCAGCAACAAACCAGAGGTGTTCTTCATCAAGTACAAGACACCAGCGGAAGCGGCTCATGCCCAGCAGATCATTCAGGGTGAGTCCTTAACCTTTGAACACCGCACCTCCTGGAGCTAGCATCCATCAACTCACTCTCTCTCTCTCTCTTTCTGTCTTATTTTTAGCCAACTATGATGCTTTGGGCGGCAGCTCGCAGTTTTCTGATGAGGGTCTGGTGCCTGCCTCCTCAGTCATTAACAGCTTGGGTGACAATGGCGCCTCTGGCGTTCTGACCGATAACGCCGGTGGCGTCAACATTATTGGCACTGGCGGTGTACCGAGTACCGATGCCAACTACGGTGGTGCTTCGCAGTACGATTCCAATGGCAGCGGCAGCGGCAGCAGCAACACCCAAACCTCTGTCGGTGTTGGCAACGGCTTGATCCAGACCAGTTATCTGCCCGCCAAGCCAATCAGGTCGGTCAGTTACTAAGCTCAAGCAATCTCTGTCTGGCACCAGCACCACCCAGAAACTACCATGCACTCCATCGATTCTTGTTTCTAATTGAATAGTCCACGGCGATTATTTTGCTAGAATTTGTTAAATGTAACTTTTGCGATTTTCTTCTAGATTACTTTTTGCGATCTATGCACAACCAAAACCCAATTTTTTTCCAATTTTTTTTTTTAATAAAAGTTAAGGATTTCTTTAAGCATTCATAAAAATGATGTGAAGTATTATTTGTGGATTGACGAGGGAGAAGCAAGTAAGTAAGGTGAGTAAAATAAAGTTGGGAAAAATAAATAGTTTCAGATACGTTCACAAAATGCAGTTGAAAGTCCAACTCAATCAAATATTACTATATAGAACAATTTAATATAATTAGCAAGTTAACTATAAATTAATCAAAAAAAAAAAATGTCAACGCGTTTGAAATATTTTGGCTTGCATAAGCGGGCGCTTAAAAGCATTTCCATCACTCCACTTCCCCCCTCACTCACTCACACACACACACACACACACTCACGACCCATCCACTATTTGGCAAGCTGTTCATAATTGTTGAAACTGCAGCACTCAAAAACAACAACAACAACAACAACAGCAACTGAAAACTCTAGAAAAATTGACAGAGCAAGAGTTGGTGAAGCACCAGCTAAATCGATGGCAAATAAATTAGCGTCTTAAATAAATAAAAAAAATAAATAAAAATATAAAAAAAAAAAAAAATCAACTAATACTGATACTGATACAAAAACAAAGTCAACTCGAAATCAAATCGGAGAGCAGCAACGTGCTGCAAGGTCGATCCACCAATGCAACGCATTAAAATACCAGACAGTATTCAAATGTACAGATAAATACACACACACACACACAATTATACACACACACACATATGTATGGGCAATGATGGGTTGGCAGCCACGCCCTAAGTAGCATAACATCCGCCCCAAATCAAAAATTTATGATCAATATATGGATTACAAGCGCTGGACTGGCAGATGCTACCTGGTTTTTTTTTTTAATATTTTTCGTATTTTGTGTTTCGTATTGGAACTTTTGTATAAAAGATATAGAAATGCACATCGCGTATCTGAAAGCATCTGCATATTAATGCCCAGCGATCTTTGCATAAAGATAATCACACCTACTAAATAAATGATACGATCTGTTGCCAGTCGAATCGAATCGTATCGAATTGAGATGAGTCAAAAAATTTGTCCCTCGGTTTTTACTGTCAACGTTCATAAAAAATTACATAAATTTCTTGATGAGGCTTTTTGGGCTTTTGAGATATGAAATTATGGCTGTGGAATGCCTAATTGATAATTATCGTTTTGTTCGCCTTTGTATCAGGCATAGTGCAACATAGTTGCTAACTACCAAATTGTAATTATAGTTAGTGAATACATCTAACAAGTTTACCGATATTTAGTTGACATTTCTGCTTATCAATCACCAATCATCAATCACAATGAAGTCAGCAAGTCAGCAGTTTGGCTCATAAATCGATTTGCCCATATGCAAATTGTTCTGCTTCCACATTTGGCCAAATTTTGTTTTATGGCGCTCTTTGCGGCGACCTCCAAGCCAGGCCAGGCCAGGCCAGGCCAGGTGAATGTGTCGCATGCTTCCGTGGGTTTGTGCACTCGCCAGCGGCTGACTCATCAGCCACAAATACATACATACGCAGACATACATACATAGATACGCCCATTGTTGTTGCTGAGTGGTTTAGGAGGCCACCATATAAAGTATTGTTTAGCCATAGTAGCCGAAGAATAAAAACAAATGCTTGCTTTGGAAATCCCAACGGAGAATTGCTCAATATATAGACAGATCGATTTATATATACATACATATATATACACATATGTGTAAAAGGCATTTCGATTGCGAAACTTGTATGGTATTTAGGAAGCATTTATATCAATGAAGGGTTTTATTTTATGATTAATATATTTATTTCTTAATGATCTCATTTGCATAGCTGTCAGTTGAACTTGATATTCGATAATAATTGCATATTTAAATAGATTTAGTTTCATCATCTTGTTGCTGTTGCACTTGACAAGAGACTTGAGATCAAGCAGGGCTCATTTAGTCTTACCTTCACTCATCTATATGTCTTTAAATAAAAGATCGATAATATATCGAATTACAAACAGAAACAATGCTCCACAATTGAAAAGCTAAAGTCAATTGTTTGTCAAAGATTAGTTATTAAATTTTATATGGATTCTACAAATTATTATTATTATTATGATTGGGGAACTTTAACTTTCCCCAATTATAATAATAATAATGATTAGGGAAAGATTAGCACTGCGACCTATAAAGTCTATTGTGCCCCCTTACTGGGCCTACAGCTCTTCTATCAATCCCAACTGCTGCACGAATGCTAGAATCTTTGTTGGGTTGAGGGTTTCTATGTTCTTGGGCCTCATGATATGCTGCCCTAGGATGCTGCATCTGTTCCTGGTTAAGGCGACGCATTCTGTTAGGATGTGCATCGAGGATTCCTCCTCGTATCCGCAGAACCTGCATGTATTGCTGCTATACTGCGGATTCTGAAGATACGAACATCAAAATATATATGCTCAACACGTTCAATCATATAAGGTACGGTACTCAGGAGTATTATTAGATCATGCAGATATCATGTAAACACGATCAAGAATATGTCTAGCAGTAGATTGAAGGCCTTTAGGAAATTATTCGTATTTGTATTGAATCAGATCGATTCATTCACATTGAGATACATGAAATCATATTTTAACTGTTGCGAATTTGCAAGTTAATCGATCAATTTGCTGATGGACAGGTCGGCTGTGGGAAGCTGAAGAAAAAACCCAGCAAACAAGTTTGTCTATCCAAATGTTGGAGGCCTAAAGTTGAGGTGCCGTTTAATCAAATGCAAATGGCCAACAAGCCTACAAAAACCTGGCAAAATTTCTGTATATTTGGCGACGATCTATGAATCTATTAATAATCCAAACGAATTTGAGGACAGCGCAACAGTCAAGTTCAATGCCAAAACTGCAAAAAAAAAAACACAAATATATATATATATATATATATATATATATGTATATATATATATGTATATTCATACAACACGAAAATGAAGAAAGAGGCAAGAGGCGGCAAGAGGCTTTTGTCCAGATCTATGAGCTCTATTATTGAAATGTAAACCATGGCTACAAGAATCGGCCACGCCCCAAAACTATCTGGTTGGCGCCAAGTCCACGCAGGTCGCCAGACGCATCTGTGAGATATATATATATATATTTGTGTGCATTCGAAAGAGATTTGAATACATTTGTGGCAGCGACTCTTGGCTTGGGCCTATGTATCTTGAATCTTGAATAATCCGATTGTTATTGCGATGATGACCAAAAGCAACGCCGCTGGCGATTTACATAAATTACAACAACAAGCGGCAAACAAATGACGCCGGCAGCGCAGCCAACAACGTCTTGGGAGGCAGCGCATATAAGTCAAGTGGAGCGGCCAGAAATGCAACCATTGCCCCAGAGCGATCCAAACCAAAACGTACCCAAAAAAAAAAAAAAAAAAAACGAGCGCGACGCGATTTGCAAGGAATATACAAGGATAACTCACAAATACATATACACAAATACAAACACATACAAACGAAATGCGCTTTATGTCGTCTCAAGTTGTGCTGGGCTGCGTCGTCGGCGTCGCCTTGCTGATCCTGGCCGAGGCACGTCCTCAGTACGGCTATGAGCAGCCACAGGTTGGCGATTTAATTAGTGGCGGCATTGGCGCTGGATTGCCAAATCCTGGTCAACTGCCGCTATCAAATCGTGGCGGTGACAAATATCTGCCACCGGCCAGCACCACACCGGCTCCGATAATCAATAAGAAATTTTATTTGGTGTCAGCTCCAGAGGATCGCGGCAACGATGGCAAAGTGAAGCATTTGGTGCTCGGCAGACCGCAGAAGAACTATCGCGTTGTGTTCATCAAGGCGCCTGCCGGCGACAATGCCAATGTGAAGTATTCGGCCGAGTTTGCGCCACAGGAGGAGAAGACCGTCATCTATGTGCTGAGCAAGAAGGATAACGATCTCGATGCCGGCGATATTGCAACACCGGCGCCAACGCAGCCCAGCAAGCCGGAGGTGTTCTTCATCAAATACAAGACCGACGAGGAGGCCAACCAGGCACAGAAGGAGATCCAGGGACAGTACGATAAATTGGGCGGCACCAACGAGTACCAGGAGGAGAGCAATGCACCAATCACATCGGTTATTGGCAGTCTCGATGGCCTCAATCCCGATGGCAGCTACAACTATCGCCAGGTCAACCGTCCGAGCGCTCATCCCAGTGCTCAGTACCTGCCCAGTGCGTTGAGGCTTTAAAGGACACTCATTTGCCCAACTCCCCCCCACCAGCACGCACACACGCACACACATACACACACACACACACACACACACACACACACCTTTATCCTTTCCCGACTTGTTAAATGTTGTTTAGTTTTAAGCACAACTATATTTTTTTACACTTTTTTTTTTTTTTTGTTTTTGTTAATGCTTTTGTTTGAAGTTTTTTTTTTTAATTTTTTATTTGATGTTTTTGTTTTAATTTTGATGTTTTTGAAAAAGAAGAGAAATAAATGAACTGTATATTTAAAAAGTACGCAACATTTTTGAAAGATGCTTCCATTGGTAAGGCCGGCCGGCCGCGTAGTTTCCGCGCTATAAAATGCCATTTAAGAAATTAATAAAAATACCATAAATAAATTGAAATGTTGCTCAAAACAAGTAAAGCAGCTAATAAAAAAAAAGGTCCGAAGCGGCCCAAAGCAAACTGCTCAAATGCAAATCAACAAAATTTAAACGTCCAAAATGCGACACTCAACAAAGCGCCCGGCGCCTGAAATAGCTCAAAATTAGCTTAAATGAAGTGAGAAATCAAAATAAGCTCATCAAATTTAATTATAATTGAATAAAACGAAGCATCTTTTCTTCCGCCGATCGTTAAACTGACGCCGCATGACAAAATAGACGCCCAACGGGGAATGGATGAAAAAATACAGATAAAATCCACCTGCATAATTTTGCATTTGTGGCTCAGACAACTGGAGACGACATTTACACAGTGTTCAAATACTATATATATATATCGTATATATACGTTAGACAAATTGACTGCATTTATCCAGCAAACCGAATCGAATCGAATCGAGCTATGCCGTCTTGTCTTCGATTCTTCAGAGTTGGTGTATTTAATGTTTTGGACGGACGCCTTCTTCAGTCGCTGATCAAGGCTGATCCTTACTTATTTCACTTTTTGATTTCAAATACGATCAAAAATGTATATTTTAATTAGGACTGGGAACTTGAAATGCCAAAGATTTAGTTGACAACGAGTAAGAATGCTAAGATATACCCTGAACTCAGCTGTTTAATATATTCTCGTTTTATTGCCACATTTCCCCCAAACAGTTCTGCACACTCAAATGTAAGCATGCAAAAGTGCATGCATTTCTCATGACAGGCACAGGTACTGCAGTTTATAAAATTAACTTTAATCACAAGCCAAGAAACTGAAATCGATTATCATAGGCGATTATCAAGAGCATAATTATGCATACGGAAAATGCTTGCGCCTGGTGAAAGCAATGAGAGCAATATGAGAATAAATTTTCAACTCTTAAATATGCAATCCCAACGAATCTTTTAGTGTCAAGGGATTGCTAGGCTCTGCCTTTAAGATTGTGGCTTTTATTGCTATCGGAAATCGATATGTATCGATAATCGTATAATGATAATAATGTCAGTTGTCGTTTGAATGAAACAAACTTGTTCTGCGCATGGTATATAAGAACTAATATTCCAAGTTTGCATCTAGCTCTTAAAACAATCCTGATCGGCCTATTTTATAGTTTTCTTAACCATAACAGATTTGGCTGAAATAAAAAGTGCATTAAGCAAAACTGGCAATATCTGTGTAATGTTCGCTGTGGCAGCCAAATTGAACTTGTAATTTTTGGTATTGGTATTGTGAATAGACTGCTTGCTTGCCTCTTACAGAGTATAATTTAGTGCGCTCTACTTGACTGAACTGTGTCAAGAAAACACGAGGCACACAGTAACGGCGGATGGAACAACCTTCGCGAGACCATCGACAACTGTATCACTTTTCATGCCGCCCAGCCATCGCGAGCGAGGCAATTTTTCATAATAAAACCGATGATAAATCAAATTAGTTGTACCATTTTGCCAAATGCGACATGAAAGTGTGGGAATTACGCGTCAATTTATGCAAATCGGTGCGCAGCGATCGAGGCCTGAATCGGAATCGATGTCAAGCCGCCGCATAAATTCTCAAAATATAAAAATAAACAGGAAAACCAAAAAAAAAAAAAAAAAACACCGCTATTAATATTTTAATTGTCTCGACTTGTTGACAACGCCGCAGCCAAGCCAAAACGAATTAATCTACTAATCAGCAACGAGGCTGCGCAACGCACCAAAACTAATACGAGTCCATAAAATAAATTCAACATTTTTGGGCTGTGAATCTATCAGTGTGTAAGCACGCAGATTAGATCAGAGCTCGGAGCGAGCTCATTAGTCAAAAAAAAAAAACATATATATATATACATATATAATACTGTAGGCGTAGGCGTTGAATGATGCTGAATACATGTTGAATAATAATCAGATTCGTTTTGGTCAACGACTAAAGATGAATGAGCCAAGTGATGTGAGACACATCCTACATCAATGTTAGATGCTTTAGTTCCCATCTAAAAGGAATACATCAGGTGAAGGCTGGGACCGAATTCGCGGATTGCGTTTGCCCAAGCATTATATCATATGCATGTTACAGACAGATGCTTAAAGATCTTAAGTGGTTACAATATTGTCTTTTTCCTAACGACTCTTTTGTTTTCACTCAATGGCCACATTAAACGCACAATTAATTTGCGGCAAGTTTGTTGCCCAAGTCTTTTGTTTTCAGCCCGCTAATTGGGCCGCAAAAAGAAAAACAAATGAAATCGGTCCAAGAAATGTGGTTCTCCCCAAGATAAAAGTGACCGTGGCACATGAGCTGCCACACACACATTTTGTGGCATCCACAACAGCATGATCGCGTCGAGCAGTCTCATTACATTCCTCAGTTCGGTATCGCTTTTTGGTTTCGGCCAGACACTGGTGCCGTCACGTTTCTATCTGCCACCGGCGACAAGCGAAAGTATTGCGGCGACACCGCCACCGATTATAACGAAGCAGTTCTACAGCATATCGGCTGCCGAGGATTCCGAGGAGCTGCAGCCGCGCACACGGCATCTACTGATTGGACGCGCGACGCGCAACTATCGTGTTATCTTCATACGTGCACCCAGTGCTCAAAGCGAGTCCGTTAAATATACGGCGGAGTTGGCGCCACAAGAGGAGCGTACGGTCATCTATGTGCTGAGCCGCAAACAACCGGAGCTGGAGGCGCACGATATTCAGCCGCCCAAGCAGCATACGGTAGCGTCCACAAAGCCCGACATCTTCTTCATCCGATACAAGACGAACGAGGAGGCGGCCGCTGCCCAGCATGAAATCCAAACGCAATTCGATGAACTGGGCGGTAATACTGAATATGCAGCTCCATATGTGGCGCCCGTGCATTCAGCGGTTGGTGCCTTGGATGCAGCTAATCCAGCTAGGCAAGCAGACGGCTATGCATATGAAAAACCCACGGCACGTTTCTTCTGAACAGTGCTGAAGAGTGCAGATGGCATCCGAGTCGGTTGGTGTCGGTTTAACGGTCGTGGCACGTGCGTCACTAAGTATCTGAATAACATTGCGGGGTGGCAGCATTTGCATAAAAACGATAACCGTTAAAAATTCAGACAATACCGATTCAAATAAAATCCCAATAATCCAATCCAAACTAAACGCAACAACAACAACAACAACAACTTTTTGCTAGCTTTGTGTTTTCCTTCTTACTTATTGCTTATACCCTGTAAAAAATAGATTGAACGGATATTGTAAGCTTGCGCAAGCGTGCGACAAGCAGAGGGAAACATTACCGATTCCATTAAGTCTATTTATCCACGAAATCCTTGATCGGCATCAAAAGTGGAGTCAATGTAACCATGGCAAATGGATATACCTGTACGATTATAATGGATAATCACTTGAGCATAAGGTATCTCATAGTCGAGCTTTCTCGACTAAAGCTCCTCCTTACTGCATTTTTAATGTTTTTTTTATATACACATCAAAAACGATGTTTTCCTTTTTTTGCAAAGTGCTTTGACCCTGGGACAAGCGAGACCGGTGCGGAGCATTTGGAGAACATAATTAAATATATCTGATATATATATATATAAATTATTATATTATATATAAATATATACATATACTTTTGAATTGATACATTATAGAAATCAGCTGGATTTTTACAATATATATATGATAAGTTGATATCCTTTAGTTTCCAAAGTTCAAAGGTTTCTCAGAGGAGGCCAATGCAAAAACTGAACAATTCTGAATCGAGTAGACTGTGCTGTACCAGCAGCAGCAGGGGCTCCGTGGTTCGTTATGCTTGGCGTCTGGTTGACCTGACTTTTAATTTGCATACATTTTGCACAAATAGTCAATGCATCTTCTTTATTTGATTGGCTTCTTGGCAAGCAGCTTGTTCAGATTCAGATTCATTTGCATTTGCATTTAATTAATGGGATATTGAAAGCGGCAACCATAATCTGGACATCGACCGGGCGACCTTTTTGTGATTGGCAGCCAAGCCGCCTCGGTTGGCAGCTATTAATCTTCAAAAGCGCAAAACTAAAGAAGAAAAAAAGAAGAAGAAGAAGACACAACACATGCCAAAACAAAACGCAAAATAAGAAGAAGAAGAGAAAAATACAATAGAGGAAAAGTTATGCAAGCGAAATATTCAAGGGCAAATGCATTAATTGGCCCCCAGCAAGAAGTTTGTGTTCTAAGTCATTCGTTTTGGGCCGAGCCGAGCCGAGCCACATTTGAGCCACCGGGTGGTGCTTAATTGAAATATATGCGAGAGTATTAAAAATAATATATATATATATATATATATATATATATATATATATATAAAAGAAGACTCTGCGCCGCCAGAGTTATAAGTAATTTGGTGGACTTGATTTAAATCTGCTTTTTCAAGGTGGCTAACTCGCATAAATCATAACATTCAAGCCATATAAAATGTGGTCTTAAGCAAATGGCAGATCGTGCGCATAAACCACCGACAAAGCTCGCCCCAAAGCGCATTCAAATTATGCCAATTATAATGAAATTTTTCAATAATATATAAATAAATAAATACAAAATAAATAAAAATAAGATGTTGCGACGCGTTGCGATCTTTGGAATTTCAGTTTTTGGCCGCTATCCAAAAATACAAATGACCCAACAAAATCGAGTCATCTTTTTGTTTAGATGCGTGCCGCCACCGCCACCGGCCGCGCTTATCAAATGAAAATGGAAATGCTTCGATTGACAAATAGCTTTGGCCAGCACAATACCTAAGACTGGGCCAAAGTTGCGACAACTGTGATCAATGTGTCTTCATTGAACCTCGACCAAACAGCTCAGCTCAGTCATGCGGCAGTAGCCAATAATTCAATTAGTTGTTCTATACTCAGCCACATTATGCCTATATATACATATACATATATATTTTGTGGCCTATCAATAAAGTCGACGAGAGACACGCAGGAAATTGCGCACAGTAATTATCGGAATAATTTTCTGAATACAGAAGGAATATTTTCTAGGAATATTTGAATAATTTGATTAATTTACCCTTATGTAGACTAGGAAATATATACGTAACAAGCAGAAGAAAGCATCTGGGAACCCATCTGGGAACCCATGAAGTATACTTGATTGGGACGAACAGCCGAATCGATATAGCCAGGCCCGCCTGTCTGTCTATCTGCCCGTCCGTCTGTCTGTCTGTCTGTATGAACACACAGATCTCACAGACTATACTAATTTGAATATACTTTGTCGTATTATCTGCGCATATCAAGTTTACTTCATTTCATCAATAAATGTGTCTCCGTTCCACAATTGGGTTCTTACTTGTACATTATCATATCATTGATTTCATGAAGATCGGAGAAGAAGTCCGAGTTCAGGGTATATCGTTCCAACTTATTTTGTTTGCTGTTAACTGAATGTTCTTCATTTGTTTAATATTGTTCAATTAGAAAGGGTGGCGGCTTGTGTGTCTACGCCCATCTCGATCTCACAACTTAAAACTCAGCTTTCGACCGATTGTTCCTATGGCAGCAATATAATAATGCTTTTTAACTTAATTTTAACGATATATTATATATACAGTGATTGAAGCTAAGCGACGGACATATGCCAAGTTGTATCAAAATAGCTTTAGAGCCGAAACTAGTTTATATAAGCGGTTAGTGATGCTGATCAAGAATATATATTATATATATATCAAAACGTTGCAAACTTAAAAGCTTTATTATACCATCTGCAAAGGTATCCAAAATAAGACTTTACCAAAAATCATAGATAACTTTTAATCATTTTATGTAAAAAAAAAGAGCCAAATTCAGCCAAAATTCCCTTTGCCAAAAGTTGTTTACGATTGTATGTATTTTGGACTGGTTATCAGAAACGCGGCTTCATCGAATATATTTGTATCTTATTTTAGTTTTTTTTTTTTTTTTTGGAAACTGATTTATTCTGTGCTGCAAATTGAGGGTGGCTGCCCTGGGCATAATGGCATGTGCTAGCTTTTTTCCAAACATAACGCTTAGCAGTTGAGCAATAAACTGAAATTCGTTTCAAATACGTCAAATATTTGCAGCTGGGGTGGGAATTGAATCGACTTCCTTCAAACAACACTTGAATGTATTTGTCAATGTCTGCGTTGTCATTGAATGTTTTGCAAACAAGCTTTGCCTGCTTATTGGCTATGACTTAATAGTCTGCGTCAATGGACAATAGAGTCTTGAATCTGTACCACTAAATTTGGCCAACCGGGCGTATTCAAATGGTATTCCATGATCTTTTCAAACCTGACCTGGGGCTCACACATAATTGAATACTTTTTAGTTAAGATACAGCCCAGTCAAGTCAAACAAAATTCCCATTGCGGAAGTATTCTGCGTAAATTCTTTAAGACAAATCCCAGAGAATTTTTGTTTGGGCAACAAACAAATAACAAACATTCAGCTCGAGTATTAACCTCAGCTCGTATTTAAACTCAGACAGCTCAGACAAATCACGCTCATTAATAATAATAATCAAAAAGAGGAGAACAAAATGTAATCAATCGAAAATGAATAGAATGCTAAGAATAGAAGCCGTGAGAAGTAGACAAATTAAAGTGAGAGTTTAAGAACTCAAAAAAAAATAAATAAAAATAAAAACAAATTTAATTTATTCTCTAAATATTATTATTACTATTGATGTAAATTGATAATTTCGTGAAACAACTATTGCAACTATTATCGGATTTGCTCGGATTTGTTACGGAAACAGATCGTTTCTTTGACAGCTATATGTTTATATGTATGTATATCTTACATATTTTTCTATGTAAATAGTTAAATGATGTAATTATTTAAATTGTACATAGATATAGTATCACCGAAAAACCCAATTGTTATTTTGAGCTGCTCGAGGAACTCCGAGAAACATTCGCAACGAATACAAAATTCTGCACCTAAAAGAAACACAAATCAATCGATCATTTTAAGATCTCAATTAATTTGCATTTAGCTGCAAAGACTGCAACGGAAACTGATGTCGATGTTTTTTTTTTTTTTGTTATTTCATTGTGTTTTGATTGTTAATCTGTTTACTTAAGCTAATGCTGATGCGTTGTCAATGGCCGATGGATTAAGAGTTGAAAACTTATCACTTGAAGCAGTGATTTATGGCCGCGGCAGCAACAACAGCAGCAGCAGCAGCAGCAGCAGCAGCAGCGACAACAATCATCAAACAACAGGTCACATTAAAGGAAGTCAGAAGAGAAGAGGTGCTAGCAAGCGAGTAAGGGCGACAGAGATAGAGAGATGGAGCGAGAGGGAGGGAGACAGAGCGCAAGAGAAGCTGTGAGCATCAAGTCAAATGTCAGAGGTTCGCATAGTCAAATAATTGAGCAATTAATTAGACGCGATATTATAGAAAAAATAACACCGAAAACAGCAACAATAAAGAAATATGATTTTTTTTACTGATTAAATGAAATACTCAAGTTTTTCTGAATAGGGAATAGCGGAATCGCTCTGGGGCCTACTGATATCCGACTATAAAAGACCAAACGACAGCGAGGAGCAGCAACAGTTAATCAGCAACTGAAATCCAACCAAGTTCAGCTTAAGACATGCGTCTCTTTGTGGTAAGGCGCAGCACAAGGATAACCCAAGGATTACCAGCATATTGGACTTACACTCTCTCTCTCTATCTCACCCTCTCTCTCTCTGCATCTCTCTTTCAGACTCTTTGCTCGCTTCTGGTCTTGGCTCAAGCCAAGCCACAGGGCTACAACTATGGCAGCGGCGTCTCAGGCAGTCTGTCAACAACGGGCGGTGGCAGCAGCGGATTCCTCAATTCACCCAGCACCGGCAGCCAAAATGTGGCCACATATGGACCACTAGGCGCCTTCCAGGGCGCCAGCGTTGGCTCACTGCGCAGCTCTGACTACGTCTCTGGCTCCGGCTCCGGTTCTGGCTCCGGTTTTGGCTCTGGTTTTGGCTCTGGTCAGGGTCAAGGCAGCACAGTTGGTTTTGGCAGCGGTTCATCAGCCACCAACTATGGCGGACGCAGCTCCTCTGGCTTTGGCGGGGCCAGCTATGGCGGCTCCTCTGGCAGCGGCAGCAGCAGCGGCTTTGGACCCTCGCCCAACATTGGCTTTGGCGGACTCGCTGGCTATCAGGCGCCCAGCTATCAGCAAGAGCAGGTGGCGGAACAACAAGTTGGCTTTGAGGCGCCACTTGTGCACAAACAATTCATAACGATCGCCGCACCCGAGGAGCATGAGAATCTTGAGCGTGTCAAGCACCTGGTGATTGGCCGTCCGCAAAAGAACTATCGCATTGTGTTCATCAAGGCGCCATCCTCGAGCAGCGCCAATGTTAAATTGTCGGCCGAGTATGCGCCCAAGGAGGAGAAGACTGTCATCTACGTGCTCAGCAAGAAGGACTCCACGCTGGAGGTCAACGATATTGCAACACCAGCGCCCACAATTCCCAGCAAGCCCGAGATCTTCTTCATCAAGTACAAGACAGAAGCAGAGGCCCAGCATGCCCAGCAACAGATTCAGGGTAAGCTCGAGAGCGATTCATGTTAAGGATTTTTGGACATATTTGACTTAAACACACTTTGCATCCATAGCCTCATACGATCAAATCGAGGGCAGCTCGGAGCACACAGATGGAGGCGTGGCACCCGCACAGTCTGTCGTCGGCATTCTCGATGGCGGCAACGGCGGCGTCACCAGCTCGTCCAGCGGTCAAATTGTCAGCGGCGGCAGCTCTGTGAGCAGCGGCAGCTATGGAACCGGTGCCGGCCATGGACTCACCAGCGGCGGCAGTGGAGGAGGCATTGGTCTGTCCACTGTTCACAAGGCCGCTCAGTCCTCCACGTACTTGCCGCCCAGCCACTAGTCGGATTCCAGAAGCAGTTAACAAATTTTTTTTTTATCTACAATAGTTTAAAAATCTAAACATCTAAACTTTTCCGTCAAAACCTTTAATAAAAATGCTCTCAGATGAACAAAAGAAGCAACACTTGAAACCTAATCTGATCGGATCTGATCAATTGAGAATTAAAGGGATACATAAGTGGATATTGAGGCCCACGGAATAAGAGACACTTTGGTCAAGGGAGAACTGTTCGAGTATGAACATGTTACGCTCTCAGCTGCTGATAGCTGGCTCATGCAGCGCCCTCAAAATTAGGCACTTGAGGCTGGCTTGCATGGGTCAAGCTATTTTTAGAGAGGTTAGAGGAGCATTTCGACCCTAAACGTCGTCTCAGCGAGTCTGAATTTACAACTCAAGCTCACGAGTGTATAATAATTATACAGAACAAAAACCAAAAGCAAAAACAACCTGTGCACTATGAATTACGTTGAGACTGTGTGGAGTTGTCCTGGAGCTGGCAAAGGAGCGCCCACAACTAATGCTGTGGGATCTGCCTGGCTATTGTGACGACTTTGTGGTTGGCGTCTTGACCAATCAATGGTTTTATGGCTTTAATCCGCTGCTGGTCGTCGTTGGCGGGGCTACTCACCCACAGATTTCATAGCCTGCTTGAGCAGCAGGTCCGACTGGCTCTTGTCCAGGGCATCGATGTCGCGACAATTGCGATAGAGGCTGCTTATGGTGGACTCAACGGCACCCTCGGCGGCATTGGGCAGCATGGATATAAAGCGATTCAGTTCGTTGAGTTCTAAAATATATGAAATTAACTGATTAGAGTTGCGATAGCATAAGTTGAGATATAGCCAAACGCTTACCCTGATACTCATTATAAGTCTTGTAGTTCCATTCGCCGCGCTTGATCACAAAGTAATCGCCATCGGCGTATTCGCGGCCAAAGTTGCCGCATGCCCAATCGTATGTCTCGTGGCAGGCACTCTTCGTTGTGTTGGCCCAGAGCAGCAGCTGGCGACTGCTCTCGACACACTCGCGCTGCAGGCAGAGCGGCGCTCGCAAATGGAAGGGCACCTCCGGCCAGAAGGCCAGCAGCATGATAATGATCACCAGAAGCACGGCGCACAAGCAGGCTGTGGTCACATACAGGATGCGACGCTTGCGCGACAGGCTCATCAGTGCGTCAAAGGAGCGTCGTCCTGGAAGCAGCAGAGCTTCATATAATCCAGCAAATGATAAATCCGCGCATGAAATTTGTATGAGAAGTGCATATGATGAAATATCATGAATGATGAATGAATCCTAAAGACAATTGATAGCCACTAAATAGGCAGGAGCTTAATTGGCAGACTGCCAATGTTAAGATTGTTCAGATATATACGTTCCCTAGAGCATTAACGACTAATGATCTCTAAAATGCATTCGTTATGCGAGTTTACATTCAACATCGTCCTAAAAATTACATAGTTTTTCTGGTGATAACAAATAATTTCTAACTATACGAAACTATACGAAATCCTTAAGAATAGAAAGCCAATATTCTATTTGTTAGAAATGTTTTCTATTATTAAGAAATAAATTTCTAAAAAGTAAAAATAATACTTTTTAAAATTCAGAAAGAAATAAGAAGAAATTAAAATAATAAATTTAATAATTTAAGCGAAAGTTAGAGATCTGTATACACATTTAAAAAAATACCCTGGAAATTAAACATAATTTTTTTACATTTTAGCAAAATCTACACTGAAATTAGAGAAACGAAAAATTCTAGTTTTCAGAAAGCTACTACCGTCTCTTTTAGAAGTTTGTTTTTCCAAATTTCAGGGAGCTTTTTTTTCTAAGTGTCGACATTTTTTCGACCAAGAACATTATGGTCCAGCACTATCCGACTTATAGCATTAAAATAAGCTTTTTGTTTGCGATACGTTTCGAGTTTCTTTTCATTAATTACAAAAGAGACTGGTTGTTAATTATGTAGTTAAATTAAATAATTAAAATATGAATGTATTTGTGTGCAGATCAAATATAATCTGTTGAACTATGTTCAAATTTCGTTTGTATTCAGAATCTGTTCAGAACTGATTTATGCACTTTGAGTAGTGAAAACGATATGAGTGAAATGGTAATTGTAATTATCTCTCTCTCTTTCTTTTTCTCTTTGTCTGTCTGTCTGTCTCACCTCTGAGTCCATTTGCAGATGCATGCGTCGAGTTTGGTGTATTTGCGGTGGGCGTAACACCGCCCACAGCAGTGGCATCGCTAAGCGCCTCTTTGCGCGCAGCCTCGAGCTCTTTGGGCGTGAGTCCAGCATCGTCCATGTGAAGCTTCTGCTGATTGGTTGTCAATGGCGCCGTTTCGCTGCCCTCGATCTGCTGCTTGCTGCCCAGGCCGCCATCATTGCGCTCATCATCCTGCTGCTGGCCGGTGTGGAGCTTATAGCTGCGATCGTCCACCTCATCGACGGAACAGATTGTCGGCTTATATTTGCCCTGATTCAGGGCCATGTCCAGGTTCTCAAAGTAGCTCAGCGCCCAGGTAATAGCTCAATAGCTTTCTTTCCGGATCCGCACTAATTTAAGAGCATTTTCATCTGAAGCTGCAACAATAGGAAAACGCATAAGTCATTTAAATCTCAGACACTTGTCAATTGCCCAACTGGCCGATGTACTATATGAATACCATATGTGTGTGTGTGTGTGTCTGTATGCTGCATATATATATATATGTATATATATACGTGACAATTGATAATCACATACATACATTTATGTGTGTGTAGTAGTAGCAGCTTGCAAACTGTGGACTTTATCAGCTTGAGTAGCGAGCTTAACTGATTATCAAAAGATTACCTTGAGACATGATATACAAGGCATCCAAGCAGCACACATACACACACGCACACGCACACTAACATACACACACACACACACACACACAAACACACAAACACACACACACACACACACACTCACACAGACTCGCACACACATTTTATGGAGCATCGCAGATAAGTAAAAAATTGCACTTAGACATAGCTATATATATATTGTATATATATGTGTACATATATACCTACGTGATCCACGTCTACATACACACACAATAAGCACTTGCATACATGTATGTATGTATGGCTTGTGCATTCCTGTCAACAGTTGACTTCTTTTCAATTTTAAATTGACAACAATTGCTGCCAATTTGCGAACCAACTCAGGCGACAGTCTTTGTTTCTCAACTATTTGTTTTTTTCCTCTCGAGATTTGCACTTGCCGGTCTCGTGTTCATATAAAGTGGATTTGGGTTTTTGTTCCAGTCGCCAATGTGCATAAATTATAATTGGCAAAATTAGTGAGAGACGTGCAAGTAATTAAAAGTGCAAATGATAATTGCCCATAGACATCCAAATAATGCTCTACACTTGTCGATTTATGTTTATGTTTATGTTTCCAAAAACAAGATGATTAAAACAAATGGCATTGAGTCCCGTCCCTTGATAAATTCAGGCTGCTGCTGCTGAAATGTTTATCGTAGCCAGGCACGATTCAACTTTTATTGCACTAAACATTCCAAATTTATACATCCGACCTTAAATCAGAATCAGATCAGATGATTGCCTCGCCACTGATGCGCTCCGTTGGTCAGCAGCGCTTAAAATAGCTTACAGTTTGTAATTTGATAGCCAGTTCGTCATTTGATCTACGAATAAGACGAAAAAACCACCCACGTCAGCTGCAGAACAAACAAAGATTGGGGAGCAATTGAGCAAGTGGAGATTGTGTTGTGTTGAGTTGAGACGCTAGCTTTGGACTAGGTTACTCAACTACAAAATGTTATCAACAATTTGAGGTAAACTTTGTGTAGATTGTCAGAGATCTATTCAGAACAGAAAGCGTAAGAAGATAATAAGATAACCATCTTAGGCACGCCGAAGATTACACACCCTTGAAGATCGGATTAATCTGATCTGAGTTTTGTTCAGAATTGAATTTGATTTTCTTTTTGTTAGGGCGTAGGGCGTAAACGACTGTCAATAAGTAATATCATCTGATAACAGCTGCCTCAGAGCAGGGTAGGGTTGGTGTAGACAAAAGAAGTACCGATCCTTGCAGGAGGTTCCTAGTAATCGACCATCAAATATGGTGACTATATCTATTGGTGATATTTTAATTACCGTGTGCTCTTCAGCACATATAGTCTTTGAGATTGAGGTGATCGGATGTAACTGGCATGGCTATATAGACGTTCTCAAGAATGAATATGGAATCTAAGCTGTCGCAAATGTCTTCTTCTGCCTGTTACCATTACGAATGAATGCCTAATGCTAAATTTAGAGTCGGTGAGTCGGTTTTTCACTTAAATGATTTATCATATCGTTGCTGATCCCATTAAAGCTTCTGTGATTGCGATAAGTGTTGGTCAGTTTGAAACTTGCGGCTTGCGGATTACGCACTCGTCCCTGACCAGTCGAAATGAAAGTAATAACCAAGTTGGTTAAGGTGAGCAACTTAAGGGAAACATTAAAGCGGTTGCTATCTTATCGAAATAGTGATTCTTGCTTAATTCTCGTCCAATTTTTAATCATTGGCACGAAACAATAAAGAATGCCTCTATCTTCACATTGTGTGGCAATCTGAGATAACTTGTTGGCCCAGCCAAATATACATATATGAGTATATACTCTAAATTAACTATTCTAGCTTTTTCTTTTCGATACCCTTCCATTTACTTAATTAAAACTTTTGCACACGTTTGATTTGTGAGCGTCTTGTAAATAAAATAAATAACCAGCTATCTACCCATTTACTAATCTCTACAGATCCAAGGGCCACTTTAAAAGCCATGGCCCAAAAGACGTCGTCAGGCAGTTGAGTAACAGCCAGATAAGTCAGTTAGTCGGTTGCCTATAGGTATAAGCTCAATAAACACACACACAAACACACACACACACACACAACACACAGTTGCGAGCATGCAATTCAAATGATGATATCATCCTAATTCATCTTGATATTTCCATCATGTGCCCCACCAAATTTGAGTAGCATAAAAACATAGTTTTTCTACTGTCTGCAATACACTTACAGTTGCGAAAATAAATAGTAGCACCACCCTTACAAGAAATGAAAAATATAAATAATCTACATACACATATATACATATATCTATATATACACAATGGATCTACTTGGAACGACGCATGTTCGACTTTCGACTCATGTGCACAGCAATCCCATTAAGATTGTTAAATGTGCAAAACATTTTTTTTTTTTCTTACTGTATTTTAAGGTGGTATAATTTATTCTATAAGATTTATGAAATATTAAAAGTTACACTATTAAATTATTTTACATATTAAAATAAATATAAATACATAGTTGTATATTAGCTCAAGCAGACTTGCTTTTTATGTTACTCATAAACTGACAGCTATAAAATTGGGTTTTTACAACTTGACCTCATTAAAAATGGCAAAATGAAGCAGATGGAAGCCTCTCTGATATCATAGGGTATATATGATCAACAGATCAACAATGTCTGCATAAAGAAGCCGATCTCAGCTACTACAGGAGCTAAAGACTTCAATAGGAAAATCGCTCTGCAATTGCTACTGCTCTGCTATTGCTAGCGCTACTGCTACTGCACATAGTGGTAGCAATAGCTACAAATTTCTGATATCGATAAAAGTCACCAGAAATTTAGCCTATAGCCCCATTAAATGAATCATGACATATTTATCAATTTGATCAAGATTGGATAGGAATACATATTCTGTTAGCCAAAGTGTATTTTCATATGGAACAAATTACTCATTTTTTTTTATTTTAAATTCAAATTAATTCATTCACTTTTAATTGTGTATCATTTAATTTGCTACTTTAATTTGAATTTTGAATTTCATTTAAAATTTGTATACCTCAATAACTTTTGTTTACCTTTTTTTTTAGTTCAAATTAAATTAATGAAATAGAAAAAAAAATATGAGCTGCCCTAAATTGTTGTTGTTGCTTAAGAACTGATTATTTAACTTCAATTAATTCAAAATATATCCATAAATATATCTATAAATATATCTATAAATATATCTATAAATATATCCATAAATATATATATATAAATAAACATATGCTATGCTGATAGTACCTCTCGGCTGACCTCTTTCGACTTGAGTGTTCTTGCTAATAGCGTGTTCTCCACGTAACATGCATTATAGACGTACAGATATCAATATTAATTGCATTATCCGAGTCATCTTAAGTCGTTCATATGTTCGCTATAATTTGTTACATAATTGATTTCCGTGTTTTTTAAATTAATTTTGCAGTTGTTCTTTATTTGTGGGTTTATTTTTTACCACTTTGCCCCTTAAGCTGAACAAAGCACAAAATAATAGTTAAGCAAAGCTAAATTATAAAAATAAAATGCAAATGCAAGATGGTTTTTAGTGGGCCGCAACAATGATGATGACGGCACATTTGTAAAAATGGGCTACACATGTATATGTATGCTTATTTGAGGAGGTGAAGCGTATCAAGAATCGGTTTATGGGTAGTATTTCGTATTTAAATTGCTTATAACGCATTGTGCGAACGGTTTTCGATCCATTTTTGGGTGGCTTCCTGCCCGAATTTGCTTGATGGCTTTGTTGATGTTATTGCGTTGCTCTGTTTATGCCAATGGCAGCGCAAAGTTGCAACACTCTCTGCCACGCACAAGTTTGTGCGTTTATTCAACTGCTGCGCAGTTTGCGTTGTCTTCTTCTTTTGCTTCCCCCTCTGCACATTGGGATGATGGGAATGGGAATGGGGATGGGAATGGGAATGGGGATGGGGATGGGGATGGGGATGGGGAATAGTGAATGTTTGGGGCTGCTTCGAGACGCAATTCAAGATTCGCTTCAGGTGTCTTGTGTTGAGAAATGCGATGAGAGAATATTTGTATACGCTAATCATTATAAATTTGTATATTTATTCTTAAATTCAAATTTATAAGATTTAGACTAACAAAAGTAAGAGCTCATGATTGGTATTATAGAATATATTCAATAATTACAAATTTTGCTATATCATATCCATTTACTTGGAGCCATAAGTATTCACACATTCACTTTTCAATTCTATTCGTAAAACTCCATCAAAAGTTGACCATATTTGATCAAATGTGTCAAATTGCTGGCGGTCACAGAGGCCGGACATATACATATTAATTTATATATACATATATATTTATATATAAAAACCAATAAGAAAAAACCGATGTCGAGTTGGACACACATAAATTCAATTGAATTGTCACGCTGCCCACACATGCTGATTAACATGAAAAACATTCAATTCAACATTAAACATTATAAAATGAAAGGCATAAAAATTGAATTTGATGTCGAGCGCAATTGGCTATCAGATTTGCACACCTGTCCGTCTGTCCGTCTGTCCGTCCGTCTACCTGTCAAGCTGTCCACCTATCGCCTTGTCGCATTGTCGAGCAGTTAATTAATATTTTACCCTCCCAGGGTAGTATAGTTTTCTCACGCAATATGTGGGGGACAGCTTTGATCAATTTCAGATATATTTGCAAATTCGTCTGGGTAAAAATTAAAATTAAAAACAACAATTAAAGCCAACAAATTTATTTATTTCCAAATTTATATATATATATATATATACATAATAGCACTAATAGTTTTTCGTCTGAGTAAAAATTGAAACTAAAAATAATAAAGCCAAAAATCAATTAATTTCTATAAATAACTTGCAATTTCCCTTGTAATTGAGAAATAATAGAAACCATTATGAAAAATGATCACTTTTGCAGGGTATTTAATGTTCGTTTTGTAATGTTCATTTCTGTTGTTTATGCCTACTGTCGCATTGTCGTCATTTGTTGCTTTACCGTGTTGTTGCTGAGGTTGTTCATGTTGTGCTATTGACATTTAATTTGTCAATAATGGCACACTGAACATCGTCGCCCATTATCAAGAAGTGTTTCAAGATACTGGCCCCTCAGCAGAACTACGGATACAAAAACAAATCAATAAAAAATACAAGAAAGACGGTTACCTTAAGCACGCCGAAGATTAGATGCCCTGGCAAACCAGAGTTGCAGTTTTTCTTTTTCTTTTTTGGTTATATTAAACAAAATGTTTGCTTTAAGCAATTATTTATTTAAAACGAATTTTACGCTTTAAACAAATATATATATATTTTATTTATTTTATTCACAATTGTAAAGAGCTCCTAGAATCGGAGACGTTTCCTCTACTAAAAACAGGGCTATAATTGACCATTGAAAGGGGCATCAGATGGCAGAAACTCTGCGTTTCGCTGCTGATAGCTGACGGCTGATAACCTTGTTCGGCTTGCACAACTACAGAGCTCTGAATTGCTGCTAATGTTGTTGTTGTTGGTGCTGTTGTCGTCTAGTTGCAGTTACAAAAGCCAGAGGCGACGGCGTCGCCAACTGAGGCAGAGGCAGAGGCAGCGGCAGTTTACGCTCAGCTGTGCACAAGGCAATGCAAGTTTGATCAGCACTCGCTGATAAGGGAACATGCAACCACAACAACATTAGTTTAATGTTTTAATTTTTAAACTTTTTCAATATTCCATTTTTTTTGTGAGTGAATTTTACTAACATTGCTGATTCAACACTAAATATAACTTCAATATTTAAATTAGATAGAACGTTGCCAACACGTTCTTCGTTCTTCATACACAAATGCACAAATATTTTAAGGTTGCCAGATTTTATTTCATTTTCAACATTCAGCTCAAGTGCCCAAGCAAACAATCTGTGCATTGATTTCTTATAGATAAGGGGACTCTTCAAACAAACGCACACAAAACAATATTTGATTTTGACCATTCAGACAAGAACTTGAGTAATAAATCAATTTAAGGATAACAGATGTATTCCTTTTTGTGCAGGTTCGAAATTGATACAATAAATAGAGTGCAGCATCAGAGTTTTTAATTTATTTTAATATTTTGAAATATTTGTAATTTATTGTTGGAGTAACAATGATATATAATTTAACAATATTTTTACTATTTGCTTGCCGCATTGTGCATATACATGTATATAAAATCTCAATGCGCTTACTTCAATATCCAAGAGAAAAACTACATAGACATGTTGAAAGTTTTCTATATATCCCGCCAAATATAATGATGGTTCTGATTGTTTATAAAGCGGAATTTGATGTTAGCTGAAGCGTAAATCACAAGTTCAAGCTCTTAACGGGAAAAGGTGCGGTTTGTTGCCATATTTATGTACGTAAAAACATACACACATATATATATACATGTATATACATACATGTGCAGTTGGATGTCTGTATATAATAACAATGAAAGCACACATAAAAAAAGATCACTTAATTTTGGAATACCGTACTTTCAATACTCTTTCTTGCAGTTAAGCAACAGACAAGTATACACACTATTCGAGTCTAGTTATTTTTCCTTTACAATAATATGCAAATACCCAGTTGCGAACTCTTTACCGATGTCTCCTTACGTATTTCTTTTATTGGTATTGGCTTCATATCTGTTTTACTATCTCTATTAATTAGTGCGCTGGCGCAGCTTTGCTTACTCTAGTTTCAACAGATGCGTAGTACTTTTCTGCTTTTTTATGCGTTATGCAATTTGTGAAGTGAAAAAAACAATAAATTTTTTATTCATATTTCAAATGATTATTTATCCCCCTTTCCTATCTAACTACATTTATTAGTATTCCATTTACGGTCAATCACACTTGCATATTTTCTGCATTACAGGCTATTTTTGAATTTAATGATTACTATTAATTTGATTGTCATATATACTACATAAAACATGACCAATTTTAAATTTCTTGTGGATGAGTTGATGATTACTGTTGAATAATTTATATATCTGATCCAGCATCTTCACTTAAGCGCTGCCAGACTTCCTAACGAAATTGTCGAACCATTGTGCGAGAAGGGCATTGAAAACAAAACAAAACGAGTGCAAATCGAGCGGATATTCGGCAGCCGATTCGATGATGCGGGCAAAAGATAACTATTAAAATGATGGGGGGAATGGGTGTGTGTGTGCGATGGTGGGGGTCGAGGTAGGTTCGTGCGTGTGCAGCACAATGCGCAAATGCAAATGCAAAGGCAAACCCAGTCACTATACGACAAGAACAAGCAACAAAATAGAAGAAAAAAATACAACAACGGTATTCGAAAGGCAGAAGTGGCGCGTGTAAAAACAACTGCAGAAGTGAAAGAAGCGGAAATATTGTCGCTGCCTGAGAGGATGACCAAAGATCCGTGTTTAAGCGAGAAGAATACATACACACACACACACTTACACACACATACAAATGCAAACACATTTAAGTGTGATGGCTATGTTTAACGGTTCTTGCACATCCCTAGATCATCGCAGCTGCTTTCGTCGACGTCGGCGCTGTTACGCATTAATTATGGGAATTTTATCTTCTTTTGTTTTTGCGTTTAATGCGCAGCACATGTGGCCTGTATATGCGTGTGTGGGTGTGAGACGGTAGCAGCGCAACAGCAACAACCACCACAAAATAAGGGAACCAAAATCAAAAGCAGAATGCACTGCTGGCAGCATCGCTAGTAATGAAAACGACGCAAGCGTTGCCATCGTGTTGCTGTCTGCGCAGCATTCACATGGGCTCTATTCTCTTTCTACAATTTAACTTCTTCTTCCCATTGCTGTTGTTTTTGTTACTGGTGCTGGTGCTGCTGCTGGTCTTGGCTTAGCAACTTGACGAACCGGTTGTGCCGGCATATCTCACAGACAACCACACACACACACACACACACACACACACATGAACTGACATATACAGGGATACTTTTTAACTACAGCTTGAAAGTGCGCTCTCTCTCTCACTCTTTGCTCTGTACTCGCTCCATATTTGTAGATGTTTCGTGCTTTTTACATTCCACAACACACACACAGACACACTGAGAAGCACCTGAAAGCGGAGCTTAAGCACTCTTTGCTTTTACCTTCTTGTATTTGTTGTTGTCGCACTCACTCTCGTTAAATATAATTATTATTGTTATTGTCACAAAGAACCAAAAAAAAAAGAGATCAGCAATCAGTTAACAACATGTAATTAACATATTATTCACATACAACGCACTCTTTTAATACATGCTAAATATTCGCTTTGCATTTATTTTTATTGTTGCGTTGTTAAATCTTGGCAAACACTTTTTTTTGCAGAGGCTCACTTTCATTTATCTTTCATTTTAATACAAAAAAAAAACCACAAATATTTTATATTTTGTTTCAATTAAAAAAAAAACAAAATGAAAAGAAAACAGTTTCAGTTTTACGCGCACAGTTAACTGAACGAGAATAACAACAACGTCAACGTCAACGTTCGCCAATTACGCCGCGGCACACGACGCGCAACGTTGCTTTCTCAATGATTACTAAAGAGAAATGTAGAACAAAATGCACGCCGCAATTACCGTTCTATGTATATCGTGTAACGTTTCAAATTTCGAATGCAGTTGTTACGAGCTCTGCTCTAGCTCGCCGTCAAGTAAAGCGCGTACAGCGTGCTGTGTTTATTTTTATTTGCAAAAAACATGTACGGCATTAATTGAATTACTGGTAAAGCATGAAATGTCACATAATAATTCATTAAATACTTTTATTTTAAACAATTTGTAATTAGCCAATGCACAAACCTCAATGAGCAACGTAAACGCACACGAGAGCAACGTAGCGCAAAGTGAGTATTGTTATCGATAGTATTGTCAATTGATGGCGATTGGGACCTTCACGCTGAATAACATTTAATGCGCGTCGATAAGGCTCGATTGTTTTCCCGATTTATTTAAATCTCCTGCTGAAAGAAATATTTTGCCCCAAAAGAAAATTTCGTAGATGATTTTTTACAATTTGACCCTGATTTTATTGATAACTTTTCTTTTTTTTTTAATAAAAAATTAAATTTAATACATATATTAGCAAAAAAAAGAATAAAATACATACGCATTTTTATAAGTACAGTTAATAAATTAAACAATAGCGAGTTCCGCTTAAATAATAGGTAGACACAACAAGCAAAAGCCTACATATATATTTATTATACACTACCCAAAGTTTATTTCGAGAGTACACCAAAAGAAGTCGATCTGCGCTTCTTGCGGTGTAGTATGGAAATAAATGCATATTAATTAATTAAACGAATTAATTGTTCATTTTCTTTCATTTTTCTTGATATTTCTTTTTTTTTTTAGTATATACACAAAGACTTTTACAATTATGAGAAGAACAAGAAAAAAACATTACACATTGTAACTTTTAATAGTTTTGCATTAACCCATTTTGGTGTTGCAGATTTTACGATTGGCAAACTTTGAGTTTGGCAAACAATTTACACAAAAAAAAGTATTTTTCTCACGCCTACAATTTGAAAACTTTCAATAATATGTGTCTATGAGAGGAGTGGAGGGGAGGGCCAGGGGTGTAAGGTAGAGAGGGAGGCAGGAAAATAAAAACTTTAAAGTAGCACCTAATATTTGATTTATTTTAATGCTACTGCTGGCTGCTGGCGCCAGTGGGCGTGGCAGTATGACACTTCTCGAAGCTTCTCTGCGGGCAGCATTATTATTTCTTGTTTACACATAAAATTCACATATTAATTAGCTTAATTTTTTTTTTTTGTTTTTTTTTTGTTTTTGTTTTGTGGTCTCGCTTTCAACATTAGCTAAAAACACTCAAAGCACTCACTCAAAAAACCACTCACAACTCAGGCACACGCACACAAATACATTTACATACACGCATACACAGTCACACTTACTTACCATATAGTTTTATCTTTAGTACACATTAAAGTAGCACTCGATGGAGAAGTTCATCAAATTTGCAAGGTTTCATTGAAAGAATTAAAAAATAATTAAAATAAACGAAAAAAAAAAATGATATAAATTTTTTCGCATTAGAAAGTTCTCAATTTTGTGACTAGGCAAGTTTTACGTGTTTTTTGTTTTCCTTTTTTTTTTGTTTATAAAAAATATTCATCGCAACATCGCACATTAATTTGTATAGATTTGAAGGTTTTTTTGTTGTTGTCTGCTTCTGTCGTTGGCGGGCGTTTTTAAAAAGCGCGCGCGCGGTTTAAAACTTGGCTAAGCGCGTTTTTCGTTATTTAGTTAGGTTTGTTTTTAGAACCGTTTCTTGTTTTTTGGGTTTTCTTATTTTAGTACGTTGTTTAGTGCGATGTTAATTGTTCGTATGTGCGGTGCGTTAATTCAGTTTCTGCTGCTGCTCCTTCTACTGCTGCAGCAAACGCCTTACAGATGCTCATCACCATGGTAACCGTTCCGCAACGGTTGCCGCTCCTGCGAATGATCCGCAGGCCGGTTGCGCTTGAAGAAGCCGCACTGAAAAGACAAAAATGGTTTTAATATTGGCTGCACAGGCGGATGAAACGTTAACGGTTATTTGACTTAAATTATATTAATATCCATTAAAAATTCAAATAATCAACTGACCTTATAGAGTAGCAGGACGAGGAGGAGGAAGATGAGTGCGCCGGCACAGGCAGCCAATACAACGACCCACAGTGGCACCACATCGGGAACTTGAAGTGGCTCCGGCTGCGCCTTGTAGAAGATCTCGTGCGTCTTCACGATCATCTCCATGGGTCGACCGATGAATGGCAATAGCGTCACATTTGCCACAGCCAGTGTGGACACATTGAGTGGCACGGTGGGTGCCAGTTTCTCCATTGTGCTTGCCACCATGCGAGCACGTATCGCCACAAATGCGGCATCCGCATCCTCGTAGCCAAGATTCTGGACATAGCAGCGCAGACGGCGACATTGGACACCCAGGCACGGTGAAGTGCCATTCGCCAATCTCATCTCAATTGTTGTTGGCTTGTCGCGCTTAAAGCGTCGCTGCGTCGAGCTCGAACTGGAGCTGCTCCACTGACGCTGAACGGGTGGTTGCGATTGGGACTGCGATTGGGATTGGGCTTGTGCTTTTTGCTGTTGATTGTCCTCGTCGTAGAAGTCTTCGTTCTCCCGCCCATAATATGGTTTGCTGCCGGAACTGTAAACCACATGATGTTGCACAGTGCCCGGTTGTCCGTATTGCATTTGGTTCTGGTGCAGCTCATTGTCGACATTGCCACGATTTAGGTTACCCAAATCCAAGGTGCCCGTTTGGAAATTTCCACTGCGTCCGCCATACATCGACTTGTCACCCACATTGCCACCAGCCAAATAAAGTTGCTGATTATGCCCCGATTGCTGGGGTCGCATCTGGTAGCTTGAACTGGAGCTGGTGATCACCTGAGGATGACTGGCCATCTGTATATGTCCCTGGGTGCTATGTCCACGCAACTCGGCTTGGCTGGGACCTTCGCCAATTTGATAATCGGTACGATTGCCCGATTGATTGTAACCGCTGCTGAATTCCTGTTGGCGAACGGCATTGTTGGCACGATCCAAGTGCACATAGGATGCATCACCGGTAACATCCTGGGCATCCTCGCGCTCCAGCAGCTCCTTCTGCTGGGGTGTCAGCCGGCGCTGATTGTCGTTGCCAACGGTGACGCGTATTGTGCCTCCAGTTTGTGTATCAAGCGGTATCTCCAAGTGGCCACCATCATCGCCACCAGCACCAGCACCAGCATCCACTTGCATCGAATTGCTGATGGCGCCCTGGGCATGCAGATAGGATTTATTCTTTTGCTTCTCGTTGAGCTTTAGACCCAGCTCATTGACCTCAATCATGTCGCAACGGATTTTGCCGCCAGTCTCTGGCTGATTGAGCACATACATCAATGGATCACCGGCCTCGGTCTGATATGGATAGTAGATATCGACTATGGCGGCCTCAATGAATGAGCTGAGATTGTTGCGCAGCTCATAGATGTGCACCACCTGTGGCCCGATCTCCTCCTCGATGGTAGCATTGCCCGGTGCCTTGTAATCATCTGCCTTGTACACCTGATAGTCGGGCAGCGAGGTACCCTTGATCGTTAGATCCGTTTCCACCCAGACGCCAATGCTCTTGCTACCAATATTATCGAATTTGGAGTTCTTTCTCTCCGGATTTGTTGAATTTGCCTCCCAGTAGAAATCATAGCTGGAAGTCTTCGTATGCTTCTCGGCTGGAACAAAACTAACAGCAAAGTGCGTCTGCAAAAAAAAATGGAGATTTAGAGAGAGATCGAGATCGTGATCAAGATCGAGAGAGAGACTTACCATATTACCACCCTTGAGGGGATTGCCAATGTCGCATTTGAGGGTGTAATTGTTGCTGCCATCCGGAGCTGAACAGGTGATGGGCACATCGATCTTCTCACCCAGTTGCTGCAATTTGGTGAACTGCAAATCCTTTGGCGTTATCATATAGAAGGCAGCCTCGAAAGCATCCTCGTTGTTGTTCTTGATGAGCACCTCAATGGTCAGCGGTTCGCCCGACACAAACAGATACTTTTCGACAGCACTGCAAAAGATTTGACATTACGATCATTTCCAGTTTCGATATAGTTTCGACTTACGTGACGGTCAGCGCCAGATCTGGTTCACAGATGTTGTCCGGTCCGCAGTTCTTTTGAATGTTGATCGCATCCCGTAGAATGATCTCGCGATTCTGATCGATGACCGGTTCGAGGGCTTCGCGACTACGTCGCACCAACAATTCGAGGGGGCGACGGCTGTGCAGATTGTAGCGTGCCTCGACTTCGAGTGGCGTCAACTTATCCTTGACACTATCCATAAGATAGACGGTCTCATTCAGGCAATACCGCTGGCCATAGGTCAAGCGTATGGTCTGGTTGCGTATATTTTTGCCCTCGTCGCGCAGGAAGAACATGCGCGGATTGCGCGTCTTTTTCGCATCCAGCAGCCACGACACCTCAAAGTCCAACTGATTGGGCAGATAGCGACCGGTGTAGCTCCAGCAGGTGCTCAGCGGCATGCACGGCACCTTCTTGTGGTCCCGCTGTAGCTGGCAGCTCCGATCGTCCAGGCTGATCAGTTTCGTAGTGCTGGCAAACACCGTCTCCGCATTGACAGCGGCCACGGGACGTGATTTGAAGATGTACACTTGATCGGAAGCGTAGGCGCCAACTGCCAAATCCGGATACGTATTACCATCCATATCAACGCCACCGGACAGTGCAAAGCCAAAGGTGCGCGGGTACGGTTCCACCAGCTGTTCGGCCTTTATGATCTGCGATGGCTTCGTTAGCGGACCCTGTGCGGATCCATGATAAATGTAGACAATGCCACGACCCTCGGGTCCATCGTACGGCGCACCGACGGCAAAGTCACCATACCCATCGCCATTCACATCCCCCAACGTGGTCAGCGCCAAGCCAAAGCGTCCCTTCGTATGGAAACCATCGCGTATATGCTCCACCATCCAGCGTTCCGACTGCAAATAGCATAACCCAAATATTAGCTTAGGTAAGTAAGATTTGATCCTAGATTTGTTTTCCACAGAAACTGTGAAGGGAGCTTTTTGAAAGGATAACCTTATCCTTTACTTCAGTTTGTATATGTGTGTAATGCTGGTTTCAGAGAAGACCTCTGCTTCTTTTAGTGGTTTTAGTGGCTTACCGCTGATGGGCCGCCCTGGATCAGTACGTAGACACGTCCCACATCGTATTTGCCCTCAACATTGCCCGGTTCAGTGTACATTGGTGCACCGATGATCAGATCGTCGAGGCCATCACCATCAACATCACTGGTGGCGAGGGCATAGCCAAAGTATTCACCGATCTGGCGACCCGTTATGTTAAATATGTTGGCCATATTCCAGCGATTGACAACGATCTTGCCAAGGAGATTGGCGCCACGTGGCATCCCGATGGCGACATCATCGGTGCGATCGGCATCAAAATCACCGGTGATCATCGAGTAACCCAGATACGAATCATCATTGGCCGATGTACTTTCGGCCGTGGAGAACACTTGATTCTCCGGCTTGGTCACATCGTGCGAATACGTCTGACCTGTGAATATCGGAGTTGAAATGTGTGAGTACGGATCAGATCTGTCAAGAAGATCGCTTTGCAGATCAATTTGGTGAGATGTGTGATTTGTTTAGCTACGATTAAAGAGCGGCATGCCTGATGACAAGTATTAAAAGAACAACAACACAACAACTACGAAAAAAAACAAAAATAATAATATTAACAAAAGAAGAAGAAGGAAAAAAGCAAACAAACTCAACAGCAATAATAGTTCAAGACAAAATTAAATTTCTCTACAGATCTACAGTGACTACGAGATTACTTCCGGATAACTACAAGAAGCTACGAATTCTACTATCGCTAAAATAGTAGATAGATAAATAGATAGATAAATAGATAGATAGATAGATAGATAGATAGATAGATAGATAGAGAGATATATAGATAGATAGATTAGATTAGATTAGACTTAGTCCCAGATGAGGCATGCTTGGGACGGATGCTTTTGTTGGCATGACCACAGCCCATAGCAATTACTGTTAGTAACAGCCAATACTTTATGTTCTTAATTTTATTTAATTAAATTTGTTGCATAAGATATTCCAGTTTGAGCGTGATGGACGTGACTTAACTGATTTGTGTGATTGCCGATCTTTTAAGCATCCCAAATTATCTAAGACGAGTTTGATTTCTGAATACAATTTTCTTGCACTCCCAAATTTTTGCTCATCTATCTCAAATTTACGACCTTAGTTTGAGCATTGGTTTTTACTCTATTGTATAGAGTTCGCATTGCGCTTTCACAACCTAATTTCTGCATTTTGTGTTTGTTTGACCCCAGTTCTCAATATGCCCTGTTGCAAGTAAAAAACTTGCACACTTCACAGCAACAAGTTGTTAATTGAACAAGATGCTTGCTAAATGTGAAAGGTGCAGTTTTTGTGTCCAGACTAGCCTCGGACACCAATTGTGAGTCTTTAGCATCTGCTTAGCTGGCAACTCTTTCGCTTTCTTCCGTTCCTATTCCTAAATTCAAATTATCATTTTATGAGATTCGTGATTATCATTTATATTTAATCATCTTTATTTTCTCATTTTCCTACATTCGAAAATCTCTCTTTCCAGAGACTTTCCTTGATGTTTTTTATGTTCGTTTTTTTTTTAATTTTTACTTAAGCTCTCATATACTATTTTGTCTTTTCTGATTTATACTTTTTGTTCTATTTCCCATTTATATTTATGATTGATTTTCTGTGATTTCCCCAAGTCTTGCAGCACATTTTGGAGTATTTTACTATCAAATAACCGCATTTATTTTATTTTACAATTTTATATTATTGCTATAGGCGTTTAAGTTATTATTTTACTTTTGATCGATAGATTTTTTAAATTAAATAATTTAAACTTTTTTAAGATTGTTGCTGACTTTTCGTAGTCCACAAAAGTACATAAAAACATATTCAATGATTAGAATTAAGTACTTTCAAACTACACCATAAAAAATTCGAGAATATAAAAACTAAAATAAAATTAATAAAAAAAAATTGACAAATAGGAATTTCATTATCTGATTAAGCCTCGCAATAAATGTACTTGATTTGAGTGCAAATGTATTAAATTGTTCTGTGTTTCAACTTCGTTGCTATTATAGTCATATATCTCTGTAAAATGTCAAACTTTAATAATGAATACCACTACCATACAATTAAATTTTATTAAAGCGAACTGGCAGCATAAAATAATTGAATGCGCTTCGAAACTTTTTGTGAATGTCATGCATGCGCGCAGTATGTAACTGTTGCCTTAACCGTTCTCATTGATAAGTAGATCATATATGTGTGCACATATGTGATTACATTGTGTATACATACATATATGATTGGTATGATTTTTGCTACCTATATAGTACATATATACATATAGTGAATGAACTATGCATTATGCATTATGCTCTATGTACTAAGTACTAAGTACTGAGTATGTGGTACTTTGGTATGGAGCATTGCTTAGTGTGGACATGAACCAAATGCTGCAGTTTTGTGCTTCTGGGGCGTGACGAGGCATTTCGGGAACGTTTTGTGGTACGTTTGTGCGGTTTTCGTTGCCCTCGTTGCACTCGTTGTTAGCGAAGCGATTGATGATGAGAGAGAGCGAGAGCGAGAGCGAGAGAGAGAGACAGAGGAGCGGGTTTACGATGGGTGTGGACAAATTTACCGAACGCTGTCAAATCGTGGACAGTTGCAAAAGTTGCCTTGTTAACGGTAACTTTCTGACCCGACTTGACAGTCTCTGCGCCCAGTTGATGAATTCGAGTTCGTATTCTTAATATTATCACACACACCATTATGCAAAGGGGGAGTTGGGTTTGGGGATGGGGCTTGTTGTTTCCGTGAAGAAGCGATTTTTAGTTTTCGCCCTTTTGTCATATTATTCAAGTAATTTGTACAAATTTTATTGTTTTTCGTTTTTTAGGCACTTGGCTGTTGGGTTAATGTTGATCGATGTTGTAGATAAGGTTGGCTGAGTTTTGCGGTGTGAGAAGCGTATTTGCGTATTATTATTATTACCTCCAGTGCCGAAGGGCTGATAATAAGGCGGCTTATATGGAAACTCGGCATCGGGCGGTATTGAGTAGGTTTGTCCTTTTATTTGTATGTATTCAGTGTTTCGGATAATAATAGCAGAAGTTTTGGTATCGAGTTTTTAGGTTTGATGTGTATTTTATGTTCGGTTTCGGTTTCGGTATTGGTTTCGGTTTTGGTTTCGGTTTTGGTTTTGGTTGGGTTGAACAACAGACACAGGTCATGGCGTTCGGTACAGAATGCATAGATTTCATTTTTTATTTATTTATTTTTAATTTTTTTTTGTTTGTTTGTTTTTACGGATCAAAATTGCATGCATTTTGCGCCGAGGCAGATTGTGAATAGGAGCAAAAAGAAAAAAGAGAGAGAGAGAGAGAGAGAATAAAAGAGAATACATAATACACATTAATCAAAATGAGACAAGTAAAGAGTTCGACTAAAAATGCAAGTAGGAAATGATGACGCGTTATACGGTACAGGTACAGGTACAGGTACAGGTACAGTTAAAGTTGTAGTTATCGTTATCGTTATCGTTAAAGTTAAAAATTATAATTATAGTTACGATTACATATACATTACAATAATCAATAATCAATAATCAATAATCAATAATCAATAGTTCAGCTGACTACACGATAAAGTTAGTTATCTGCAGCAGTTGCTGTCGAGTTGTAGATGGTAAATAGTTAGCTGAATAAGTTTGTTTTGGTTTTCGAGCAGCGACAATACTAGACGACATTAATTCCAATTTTGTAATAATTTTTTGGATGATATAGGAACAACAACAACAACTCGACAACA